>BPLQ01009820.1:41690-52916 GCA_021605075.1 Caerostris darwini | reverse complement strand
AATATATTTACTATTAATCTTGCTGAATTTCAATGCATTATATTACAATAAACATTCTACATTCATGACTGAGATACTGCATTGCAAATGTATTCAACTGAAATCGTTTCTCAGAGATCTTCTGTGCGTTTAATTTATGACGGTCATCGTAGCATTACATAGTGGATAGAAAAGATATAAATAATAAATGAAACACAACAATTAAGTTAGTTATGGCGTTAAACCGGTCCAGTGGCAACGAGCGCAGCAGACGTGCAATGAGAGCTAAGGTTTGAATCCTAACGGCTTTTTGAAGCGAGGAGACTTTATGGCAACGTGTTTAAAAGACATACAAATGAGTATAGTAACAAGAAATTTATTAAAAAAAAAAAAAGCTTTCGGAATTAATTTTTTCCATTGTAACAAACTGTGTCTTTTTTTTATTAAATCAAAAATTTTGAAATTTACTGTATATTTAATTCATATTTAAACCTTTCGTATATTTAATAGGTACAGTGTTAAATTATCCATTACCAAAGAGAAAATTTTGAACACAATAACAAACACTTTAAAAATCTGCAAGGCCTTGCAGATGGTGTTCAAAAGTTTATGTAGATGCAGCTGTGAATATTTCTAGAAAAGTTTATTTAATACTGCACCCTCATTTTCATACCCAATAGGATTTTTTGTTTTTACAGATGTTTTTTGCAAGAGATGCAGAAAATGAAGCAAGTATTGCAGCTGGTTTTAAAAGTTTTTATTTATTTTCTTTCTTATTTCCAATGGCAGAGTATGAACAATTACAGCAATAAAAAGAACAACGAAAAAAAGAACAGAGAATACAACAAAACATGCTGAAACAGAGTTCATTAATCTAACATATCTCTAGCATCCCAATATCCCTCGGCGAGAAAAGTCTTGCTTAGAGCAGGATAGTGAAGTAGATGCGTGGAGTCCATGGCCTCTCCAGAGCTGCACAAAGTGCATATCGGGGAAGGAACAATTTTGAGTCTGTAAAGATGGTTTCGCAGGCAGTCGGTTGTCAAATTAGCCTCCATAACAGTAAACACATCAATGTCCTGCTCATACAGAGTCAGCAAAAGCTCTGTGCGCTTGGATTGACAGTCCACCGGCTTTTCACTGTAGGACTCGAAGAGTATCAAAGTGAGGGGAGGAAGACATAATGCCAAGTTGTAGATCTTTTAGCCACTAAAAGGTGTTACCAGGTGCACCACGGGGAGGTAAATCTACTGCGCACCCGGTTTTAAAAGTTTCGGTTTTATATTTCTTAAATTATTCTCTTATTACCGAACAGATATGGCCCCTGAATTAATTTTTCTGGTTTGCTGTTCGTATCGTCATTTGTGTTGATTGTTCGTGTCGATTTTAAAATTCCATAAGTTCGATCAGCGTTTCCCAAAATAAATTCTATAGTGGCCATTTCCCAAATCCTAAACCTTTAAAGGAACATTTTGGTTGAGTTTAAAATTAATTTTATTACTTACGTAAAAAAAAAAAAAAAAAATGCCATAAAAATAAATTAATTCACTCAAATTCAACATTTAGGAAAGAAATTTGCCGTTGCTGAATTAAAAGAAAAGTTCAGAAAATCGCTAAACGCTTTTCAATCAAAATGACTTATAGTTAATTACGAAAAAATAATGTGTATTTTTACGTTAACACTAGCTAAGGCAATAACTTTTTTTACTTAAGCAATTACTGCTTATTCACATCTAATTTCAAATAAAATCATATTAGGCCTTAAAAAATTGTGAAGACTGTAGAAGAAATGGGAAAAGAATTATAGTCATTTATATCCTCAGACGGGTCATTCAAAATATAGATAAAAAACATTTACAAGCAAATTTTTGGAGGCACTTTTTGAGCACCTTAGCCTATCTGAAAACAACTCATACCTTCAAAATTAGTATCAAAGGTTATTTATAAAAATATACAATTTTTTAAATAGCCATTAGTCGGGGGGGAGGCAACGCACTTACCGTCTACGGAGTTCCACTGTGGTTTTCAGAAGTCACTAAAATGTTAAGTCCACATCTTAAAGTTAGTTAAAATATTTGCGCAAAATTGAGGTTTCGTGAATTAAAGAAATAAGAATGCAATTCAAGCAATAAAGGAAATTTAGAAAAATATCTCTTGCTGTGAGAACAATTAAAATAGGAGATCAAAAAAGCAAAAGCTATCGGTACAATTAGGTGTCCGTTACACGATAACTAAGTCAAAATATAGAATTTAAAAAAAATAAAAATTAAAAGAAATAAAAATAACAAAAAAATTTATTCCCCCTCCCAAAAAAAAGAAAAACTTTTAAAAAATTACAACATCAACCAAACAAAATTACTACATTAATTTGTTGTGTTACAAAACTACATGTGAGCACAACAAAAAAGACATACATGTGACAGATCAAAGCATTATTTGCTTTGATCTGTCACATGTATATCTTTACGCATGGAAAAAAAAAAAAGCATAACAAAAGTAGTTTCAGAAGTATACAACAGATGGCGCTACGAAAGTGGCAGAAATTCAATACAACAAACAGTTCAAACAAATAAACGATTGTAGAAATAAGACAATTAAGAAATTATAAGTTAAAGAAGAGAAAACAAAAATTTAAAACTAAAAAGAAAAATTAAAAATTAATTAATATATTGCCAGCTATTGAAATAAAGAGTGCTTATCGCAACATTCAATTAAAAATTAAAGCCCAAAAGAGCAGCAACTCGGATCAACAAGAATTGATTGGAAGAAGCTCAGGCAACACGGTAAATTAGGATTAAAACCTTACAATTAAGGCACAATAAATAATCGATATTATGTGTTTTTGGTACTTACGTATTAACGGTACCTTGGCGGTTTTTAAGTGTCGCCAATCTTTATTATTTGGAATAACAATATTTTGAAACCGTTTTGATTTTAAATGAAGTGTTTCATATATATTTTATTATTTGAAACAAAAATTTTAAGTGTAGATTGGCGCCAAATCTGTAGCTGCGGTTGGCGCGTGTCTCTTTATTGGCACAACTGTCGCCAAGGTACCGTTAATACGTAAGTACCGTGTTTTTTAAGAAAAATCACTTTAAGTGGTAGAATTTTGATCTCATTTTGTATTTCAGAATTTCTCATGAAATAAATATAGACATATACACTGAAGTGATAAAAGTCATGGGATGCCTCTTAATATCGTGTCGGCCCTCCTTTCGCCCGGCGAAGTGCAGCAACTCGACGTGGCATGGACTCAACAAGTCGTTGGAAGTCTTCTGCAGGAATATTGAGCCATGCTGTCTCGATAGACGTCCATAACTGTGAAAGCGTTGATGGTGCAGGATTTTGGGCACGAACAGACCTCTCGATGATGTCCCATAAATGCTCGATGGGATTCATGTCGGGCGATCTAGGTGGCCAGATCATTCGTTGGAATTGTCCAGAATGTTCTTCAAACCAATCGCGAACAGTTGTGGCCCGGTGACATGGCGCATTGTCATCCATAAAAATCCCATCGTTGTTTGGGTACATGAAGTCCATGAATGGCTGCAAGTGATCTCCAAGTAGTTGAACATAAGCATTTCCAGTCAATGTTCGGTCCAGTCGCACCAGAGGACCAAGTCCATGCCATGAAAAAACAGCCCACACCATTACGGAGCCACCACCAGCTTGAACAGTGCCTTGCTGACAGTTTGGGTCGATGGCTTCGTGGGGTCTGCGCCACACTCGAACCCCACCATCAGCTCTTACCAACTGAAATCGTGACTCATCGGACCAGGCCACGGTTTTCCATTCATCTAGGGACCAACCGATATGCTCACGTGCCCACGAGAGTCGCTGCAAGCGATGTCGTTCTGTCAGTAAAGGCACTCGAGTCGGTCTTCTGCTGGAATAGCCCAAGAAAGCCAAATTTCTCCGCACAGTTCTAACAGACAAGTCCCTTGTACGTCCCACATTGATTTCTGCGGTTATTTGACGCAGTGTTGCTTGTCTGTTAGAATTTACGACTCTTTGCAGACGTCGCCGGTCTCGGTGGTTAAGTGCCGGCGGTCGACCACTGCGCTGTCCATGGTGGGATGTTATGCCTGAAATTTCATACTCTCGGCACACTCTTGACACAGTGGATCTGGGAATGTTGAATTCCCTAACGATTTCCGAAATGGCATGACCATGCGTCTAGCTCCAACTAACATTCCGCGTTCAAAGTCTGTTAATTCCCGTCGTGCGGTCATCATCACGTCAAAACCTCTTCACATGAATAACTTGAACAGAAATGAAAGCTCTGCGAAAGCATTGCGCATTTATACCTGTTCTACGCGATGCTACTGCCATCTGAAAATTTGCATATTGCTATCCCATGACTTTTGTCACTTCAGTGTATATACTAGATATAAATATCTTTTAGTAATATCACTGCTTAAGATGAGTTAGATAAAAGATAATAATAAAAGACTAAGAGGGGAAAAAATCTTCATTTAATGCAGCTGCAAAATTAAACTGAAAAATGTGGGAGACAAGATTCCAAACACACAGATGATTACAATTTTAATCGACTGCACACTACTCTGTTGCTGACGAAATAGACAATGGATAGACAAAACAACATTTGGAAGAAGTAATGGGCTTAATTAAAAGGAGTGGCTCAGAAACGTCAGTGCAAATGTTTGGATAAACATTTGAAGTTCCATTTTTCAGTTTTACATTTTCAAGCTTTCTGATTCTTCAGCGAGTTATTTTCTAGGCACAGTTGCTAAGCGAGTTTTTATCTAAACGAGATATTTTCGTGTGAATCAGCATTAACCAGTCAAAATCTATAAGAAGTTAGCAATAGCTGAATATTACTGTGAAGAATAAAGAATTTTTGGTTATAGATTGCATGGCCAATTTCATGAAATTCTAATATGATTTTATAAAATATTAATTTCGAAATCTGAGAAGAAAAATGAAACAAGTATAAACGACATCGCCTTTCAACTTTCCGAAGCGGGGTTCGAACCTGCTCTCTATTTATAGAATCAGATTTCAAACTTAGCACCTTGGACCTCTTGGCCATTCTGACTTCTCGAAGGAGGATTGTTGGACTTATTTATAGTATTCAGCTCCAAATGTATTGGGGCATTAATGGCTCCTACACTATTCACTATATCTAAACTGAACATAATTTAATACTGAGCTCCAGTCAAAACCTGTATGAAGGTAGCAATAGCTGAATATTACGGTGAAGAAAAAGATAGTTGAAATTGTTGGTTATTGTTCTAATGGCCAATTTCTTGCAATTCTTATATGATTTTAAAAAATATATTAATTTCGAAATCTCAGCAACGTAATAAAATAAAAACAATCAATATTTCACTTCAATTTCAAGAGCGGCGTTCGAACCTGCTCTCTGCTTATCAAACCAGGATTCAAATTTAGCGCTTTAGACCTCTTGGTCATTCCAACTTCAGGTCGGTAGTATTGCTGGTCTTATTTATAGTATTCAGTTCCAAATGTATTGGGGCATGGATGGCTCCTACGCCATTCAGTATATCTAAACTGAATATATTTTAATATTGAACTCCAGACAAAAACTGTCTGAATACCTTCAGACAGAAATAGCTGGACTTATTCAGTTAGCAATAGCTGAATATTACTGAGAAAAATAAAGAGAGTTGGAATTGTTGGTTATAGTATGCACGGCCAATTTTTTGAAATTCTATTATTAAGTTAAAAAAAATTTGAGCAGCGAAAGTTAAGTTCGAAATCTGAGCAGCGTAATAAAATTAAAATATTCGACATTTCAAAAAAAAAAATTAACATAGCTTAAACTTAGCGCCTTATACCTCTCGGCCATACTGACTTCTTGTTGGTTGTACTGCTGGATTTATTTATATTATTCAGCTTTAAATGCTTCTTGCGCCATTCATGCCCCATTGCGTAAGAGCCATTCAGTATATCTAAACTGAAAATACTTTAATATTGAGATTCAGTCAAAAACAGAAAGTAGCAAGAGCTGAATATTACTGGGAAGAAAAAAGAAAGTTGGAATTGTTGGTTACAATTTGCGTGGCCAATTTCTTGAAATTCTAATGTGATTTAAAAAAATATTAATTTCGAAATCCGAGCAGCGTGAATAAAATAAAAATAAAAATAATATATATTTCACTTCAATGTCAGGAGCGGCGTTCGAACCTGCTCTCTGTCGATAGAATCAGGTTTCAAACTTTATGCCTTGGACATCTTGGCCATTCTAACTTCTCACCAACAGCATTGTTGGACTTATTTATAGTATTCAGCTCCAAATGTAATGGAGCATGATTGTCTCCTACGCTATTCAGTATATCTAAACAGAAAATATTTTAATATTAAGCTCCAGTCAAAACCTATATGAAGGTAGCAATAAATGAATATTACTGTGAAGAAAAAGAAAGTTGAAATTGTTGGTTATAGTCCGCATGGCCAATTTCTTGAAATTCTAATATGATTTTAAAAAATATTCATTTCGAAATCTGAGAAGTGTGATAAAATAAAGATCGCCGATATTTCACTTCAATGTCAGAAGCGGCATTCGAACCTACTCTCTGTTTATAGAATCAGGTTTCAAACTTAACGCCTTGGACCTCTTGGCCATTCTGACTTCGCACCGTCAGTATTGTTGGACTTATTTATAGTATTTGGCTCCAAATGTATTGGGGCATGAGTGACTCCTATGCTATTCAGTATACCTAAACAGAAAATATTTTAATATTAAGCTCCAGTCCAAACCTATGAAGTAGCAATAGCTGAATATTATTGTGAAGAAAAAGAAAGTTGAAATTGCTGGTTATAGTTCGCCTGGCCAATTTCTTGAAATTCTAATATGATTTAAAAAATATTAGTTTCGAAATCTGCGAAGAGTAATAAAATAAAAATAGTCGATATTTCACTTCAATCTGCGATGAAATTGGCAAAACGGTGGATTCAGAAATGATGTGATCATTTTTTTGTTTTTTTTCTGTTTGTTTGTTTGTTTTTGAAGGCGACATTTACTTATTTAGATAATAATTTATGAATTCGAAAATCGCAATTATATGCATAGTTTTAATTTATTAATGAAAATAACAGCAGAAAAATATGCTAGAAAGAGCAAGAACATGTAGAGATAAATAATTTACTTTGCCTTACAATTATTCGAAGAACAAATTTATTTGAATATTTTTTAGTGTTGATATCCTATAAAAATGAAATTCTTAGTAGAATTTCTAAAAATTTACTTTGTTAAATAACATGATTTTAATCACTGCAACTCATAACTAAAGATCATTAAATGCGTTTCAATAATTAATGGTCGCAGGAACAATCTTCACTTATTCAACAACTAATTTATATGAAAAAGTCACTTTCTGTGGGCACTTAGTGAAAGCTCAAATCAGGTATTATTAGTGATATCGGTTTTCTTTGATAAAGCAATATTTCTTTTTGATATGCATATATATATATCATCATCATCAGTGGCCGCAACAGCCCTATGGTGTGCCAAGGCCGTCTGCCTATTGGCAGATTTGGAGACAGAAGATGTTATCATTTTACTGGGTAGGGTTGTCAACCCTACGTCCTACGATCCTATTAGAACGGGACCTACAGTTTAAAGTGAATTCCAAACCACAACAAACATCCAGGGCACAACCGGGACTCGAACCCGAATCCTGTGATATTCTATATATATATATGGATTCTCAACATGGAACATTTTCGAGATCTATTATATTAAAAATTTAAAACTTAAAATATTAGAAAAATTATCTTTATTGAACGTTTTCCTATTGCAAACTAGAAGAAATTTTGCGTGTAGCTCGGATCCAGTTTTTTTAATGCATGCTGTTTATTTATTAATTCTCTAACAAACAGCAAAATCTTGACATGAAATGTCAAGCATCAAATTATTTATTTAGTTTTTAATATATAATAGTGTAATATTTATTTTTCATTCTATTGCTTTTATAAAATAATTAAGTAAATATATATATTTTTTCTTTCTAATGCAGCTGGCAAACCCCTAGACAGCTTGGTCGTGGATGCCTTAAGGCAAGCGCTGCACAGACGTTCCTCGCTTTGCATTAACCCATAGGGCGCGTGTAACTTGAAGATAAGCCACGGACGCGGAGTAACACTACCCCCGCAACACTCTACGATCCTATTAGACCGGGACCTACGGTTTGAAGTGGATTCCGAAATACTACAAACATCCATGGCACCGTCGAGACTCGAACCCTGTGGTACCGAGCGCCAGAACGTTAGCCACTCTGCCATTCAGGCCCCTTAAGTAAATATATATGATAGACAATTTTCGAAGTTCTTTTTTGTGAACGTACAAAATACTAGTATTTAATCGAAAAATTATTCTACGAATATTCCTCTCAAATAAGTACCAAATTAAATAAAATTACTAATATATAACATTTCAATAAAATAAACTTTTTTTTTTCTTATCCCAGTTGGTTGGCAGCAATATCTAGACCAAATACAAGAATTCGCGTGATATCATGGAAGGAGGGAAGTTGAAGCAGCTTCTGTTGTGGTGGAGCAACCGAAGGTAGAAGTCTGACTTGGTTCTGTGTCTTTGAAGAAGGAGGTTAGTGCCTTCCAGGATGATTTTTAGGAGGAACTACACCCGCATTTGCGTATCGTATGGCAGAAAACCCCACCAGATAGTCAGACTTGCCAGACAAGATGCTGCAAATACGGCGTCGAGTCTCCTCGTTTTTTGAAACTGTGTCAACAACAAAGCAGCACGCGTTGGAGTAATAGGATATATGTATTTTGTGTAAGCAATGTCTTTTAAGTGAGTGCAAATGCTACACATTCAAAGATGTAAAAAATACACCTTTAAAGGTATAGCAAAAAATACTACGTTATTTGTTATGTAAAATAAAATGTCTTTGTAAATGTAAATGTATAAATGTCTTTTAAGTCAGTGCGAATGCTACACCTTCAAAGATGTAAAAAATGCACCTTTAAAGGTATAGCAAAAAATACACTCATGTCCATAAATTAAGGATAATTCAGATTCATACAGAAATTGAACTCTAAAATAAAAATTTCACCTGTAGAACTATCACACACATCTTGAAGAAGAATATGCAAATTACAGGAAACCACCAGATGGCGCGGATAGTACGTCACAGTGACGAGAGTGTAAGAGAGGGGTATATAAAGAATGGTGGCAAGGAAGTAAAATTGTTCACAAGCGCTTTAAAAGCCTTTCAGTGCAATAACCGCATAGTTATGGCACAAAGGAAGCATTTGGATGATTTTTTAAGTGGTAGAATTATCGGACGACTGGAATGTGGACGTTTCCGAGGAACTTGGAATCGCCCAGAGTGTCATCTCCAGGCTTTGGCAACGATTCCAAGATGATGGTAATGTGAGTAGATGTTACAGCACAGGTCGCCCCCGAGTTACAACGCCGAATGAGGACCGGTATTTAGCAGTTACTGCCAAAAGAAACAGACAGAGCGCAGCATCAGACCTGTCTCGTCAGCTCTCTTCAGCTGCCGGTACGACAATTTCAAGGCAGACCGTGTACAGACGATTAGAGGTCATTGGTCTATATGCTCGTAGGCCTGTCAGATGTGTTCCACTTACCGCAACTCACTGTCGCCTGCGATTAACCTGGAGTAGAGAGCATGCATTGTGGACACCGCAACAGTGTCTTGTGTGATGTTTTCCGACGAGTCCAGGTTTAGTTTGCAGTCTGATTCTCGCCGGACTTTCATATGGAGAGCGCCAGATACCCGTTACCACCAAGAGAACACCATTGAACGACACCGTTACGGTGTTGCAGGATGGCTCGTTTGAGGAGGAATTATTCTTGGTTCCAGAACTGACCTGCATGTTCAGAGTATAACGAAGACAGGCCACATCTATCGGGATGTCATTCTGGAACAACATGTACGTTTGTTTCAGGGAGCCATGGGTGCTGAATTTCTGTTTATGGATGACAACGCCCGTCCTTGCCGTGCAAACATTGTAGACGAATGCCTTCAATTGGAGGATATCACCCGTATGGATTGGCCAGCATACTCACCGGACTTGAATCTAATAGAGCATGTGCGGGATATGCTTGGCCGACGAATTGCAGTCCGTCAACCCCCTCCCACCTGTCAACCGGAACTTCGGAGGGCATTGCTTGATGAGTGGTGTAATATTCCCCATCTAATTATTTGTTAAACAGTAAATACTCAACTATTTCTATTTATATAGTAACATAATCATTTCTATTGAAAAAGCTCCAACATGTTTATACTTTTAAACATAGTACAGAACAGTCGTGTGACGTTCTTACTACTAATTCATTTTATTCTATTTTTTATTTTTTTTTAATGTAATTATTTTCTAGTTTTTCATAATTTTCTTTTTAATTTTAATAATTTTTGTCTTTTTTTAAATTTTCCGTATCTATCTTCCCCTCTTAGTTTTATATAAGCCAAAAACAAGAGCCTGCACAGGCTCCTCACGTATTGGTTTGGAAAGCTCGGTTGGTTAGTATCAACCGGGACCCAACCAAATCGGTAACTCCTAGTGATGAATTGCTAACAACGCATCCGGCTGTGCAAAGCCGTCACGGCCATTGGTGGCTACAATCCTCCCTTTCCGCAGGTGTGTACTAAAACCACTGTAGCGTCACCTTGTGTGATGGGGTCAGGGGCACGCCTGCGGCGTCCAAGTCCAAGATCAGATTGACAATTTGATACTCAGCATGCCTAGGCGTTGTAAGGCCTGTATTGCATCGTCCGGGAGACATACTCCATATTAACCATCATACTAACCATGTTATACTGTCTTTTGTAAATAGGTTCTTTTTTGAAATTTGCTCCAGGGAGTAAAAATCGCAATTTTTATTGATTATGTCAAACATATAGCATCTTTTTTGCTCTTTACCTTTTGTTTAATAAATAGACTTTACAAATAAGTCAAATTTGTTTTGCTTCTGTCTCTTTCTTTGAATGAACTTCATTATCCTTAATTTATGGACATGAGTGTACTACGTTATTTGTTATGTAAAATAAAATGTCTTGGTAAATGTAAATGTATAAATGTCTTTTAAATCAGTGCAAATGCTACACCTTCAAAGATGTAAAAAATACACCTTTAAAGGTATAACAAAAAATACTACGTGATTTGTTATGTAAAATAAAATGTCTTTGTACATCTAATATGTAAATGTAATTTGTAATTTTAAATGTATACATGTCTTTTCAGTGAGTGCAAATGCTACATTTTCAA
>BPLQ01009820.1:23892-41680 GCA_021605075.1 Caerostris darwini | reverse complement strand
GCAAAAAATACTACGTTATTTGTTATGTAAAATAAAATGTCTTTGTAAATGTAATTTGTAAATGTATAAATGTCTTTTAAGTCAGTGCAAATGCTACACCTTCAAAGATGTAAAAAATACACCTTTAAAGGTATAGCAAAAAAAAGCTACGTTATTTGTTATGCAAAAACTCTTATCATAGATACAAGAGTTCAACAAATGTCATTGAATTTATTTCACACATTCTTCTAAATCCGGTGGTAAAAAATGATATTAGATAAAATCGGGAGTAGGTGTATAAAATCAGACTAAGGCGGCGGGAAAATGTTTTATCTTATCCGTGGATTCATCTTTTAACTATCAATGATACATCAGTGGATCCTCTGATGGCTAGGACCAATCCAATAAGATTAAAAGGAACAATATTTTCATTAAAATCTGTTAGGTCACAATTAGGAATTGCAATACCGGGATACCGAATACCGGTATTTTGGGCCATTTGTACAATTTTGTAATACCGGTATTCACAAGTTTAAATACCGTTTTTTCGGTATTTATTAGAAATTTAGAATTCTTTTCTGTGAAATTCTTATTCTTAACTGGGAATTCTTATCTGAAAACTAGAATTTCTTATCTGTGAAAACAAGGTTGTAGTCGTGAAGAAAGTGTGTAACATTTCGATATTTTTTCAATTGGTGAGTTTGTTATTCACATTGTATTTGCATATCATATTTTAGAGTTGAAAATATTTTTCAGATTTATGATATATATACTCATAAATAATACCCTATAATAATGAATAACAATAACATTAAAGAACATAAAAAATCAGTTGAGGATACTTCGATTTGGTTTCATTATTTATAGGATGAAAAGAATAGGGTGGCCCCATGTAAAAAATGTTCAAGACTTACTAAAGTGAATGGAGGAAGTACAGGCGGCGGACTCCATACACATTTAAAAACGAAACACGATGCAAATTTGTTAATGGGGAAAGAATCTAATTGCGATGAAGATACAAACTTAAGCAAAGTTCCTAAACCGAAACCATCATGGATTTTAGATTATTTTGAAGAAGGAAAAAAAGATAATTTGGATGAAATTATAAGCAAAATGACAGCACTAGATGGTTTGCCACTTCGAGTGTTTTTTGTGATACTTACATTATCTAATGAAACTGACAAAAAAAACAAAAACAACACCTGTGTTTTCTTTCTTTTTCTAAAATTTCTACTACCGGTATTAATACCGGTATCCCGGTATTAAGATCTTGCCGAAATACCGAATTACCGGTATTGAACTTTTGGTCCGATATTGCAATCCCTAGTCACAATCGAACATTAACCATTGTCAGCAGCTAAGCTGCTTAAAAGCAATTTTGAAGATAAAACTCAAAACTCGAGTTTTTCCTTGCGCGCAACATCAGCAAAAAGAAATTTCTATATACTGCAACTAGGGATTGCAATATCGGGCCGGTATACGGTAATCAATACCGGTATTCGGTATTTTTTAGATCTTAATACCGGGATACCGGTTTTAATACCGGTAGTAGAAATGTTATTGGTGCTGTCATTTTACTTATAATTTCATCCAAATTATCTTTTTTTTTTTTTTTTTTAAATAATCTAAAATCCCTGATGGCTTGGGCTTAGAAATTGTGCTTGAGTTTGTATCTTCATCGCAATTAGATTCTTTCCCCATTAACAAATTAGTACATATGTTTCATTTTTAAATGTGTATGGAGTCCGCTTGTACTTTCTCCAGTCACTTTAATAACTCTTGAACATTTTTTACATTGTGCCATCATATTCTTTTCATCATATAAATAATGAAACCAAACCGAAGTATTATGAACTGATTTTTTATGTTCTTTAAAGTTATTCTTATTCATTATTATGGAGTATTATTTATGAGTATATATATATATATATATATATATATATATATCTGAAAAATATTTTGAACTCTAAAGTAAAATATGCAAATACAATGTGAATAACAAACTCACCAATTTAAAAAATATCGAAATGTTACACACTTTCTTCACAACTACAACCTTGTTTTCACAGATAAGAATTTCTAGTTTTCAGATAAGAATTCATAGATAAGAATAAGAATTCATAGATAAGTACAAATGGCTCAAAATACCGGTATTCGGTATCCCGGAATACCGGTATTGCAATCCCTAACCGCAACCAAATAGATTCTACCTCTAAAGCCGCCATATTAGCAGCCAGGATAATCTTCAATGTCATCAACAAATTCTTCCAGAAAAACGGAAACGGGAGTATCTGTTTCGGAGTACCTATGGGGTATATATACCTATGGGTTCCACATAATCCACATAATCATTAATCATAAACCTCCACATAATCATTAATATAGTTAAATTTACATTATTGAAATTACATCGTGAATTTAGATAAAAAAAAAAGAAAAATCTACACTAATAAGTTAAAAAAGAAAAAGAAAGAAGTAACTTAAGTTACTCAGGTACAATTAGGAGTATGTAACACGTTTCCCCACAGACGGTCAGTGAATTAATGAAAAATGAAAATAAATAAAAATTAAATTAAATTTAGTAATTAAAATAGATATTTTTAAAAATGAAAACATTAACTTCTTAAGAATTTTAGATATCATTTGGAAAGATTACGATAGCCGACAATTTTCAGTTGCTCTGTTTAGCAAGCAAGTGCACAAAGAGAAACATGATACAAGTGAACGGTCCCCCAATAAATCTTCCTTTCGAACGAAGATCAAGGCTCCTCCCCACCCCAAGCCGTTGCCCAATAAACTTTTGGTAGACAGCTTTTAAGACAGCTTTTTGGTGGGTCTACATTCCAACACCCCCATCATCACGGCTTCCTTTAGTTTCAACTTTATGCTACCACGCACATGTGTATTCACCAAACTGACTCTGAACCATTTGCTGAAATTCTCAACCACTGAACCACTTGCTAAATGAAGACTAACTGTGAGGTATTTGTGTATTATCTCTTTGTTACTATTTTCTTTTTTTATTCTTCTTTTATTTTATTTTTAATTATTCATATTTTTTATGTTGTCGCTGTTTATGTTATTACATAATTATTGCTATATATTTTCTATATATTATATTATATATATATATATATATATAGAAATTTTATATATTTTCTCCGATGCTATATTTTCTTATATTTATAATTTAAGTATTGTTATATATTGTTATAATACTTATACCTATATTTATAATATATATATATATATATATATACATAACATCAGACTACTACTACACCATGCCACATCACTGTGCCTAGAGCTGAGTTGCCTCTTTGCAATTTGGGAATGATGTGGGTTAGAAGTCTGATTGGGCTAGCTATCTGGTCTTTAACTTTTTTATTGTTATTAGTTTTAATTTATTCTATAGCTTGTTTTTACTTTATGTTAACTTTTAATTATTTTTTTTTTTTTTTTGGGGGGGGGGGGGGGAGTATTGTCAACGGACCCTTAATTGTAGAATTAAATTTTTCGGTCTCTTGCTATAATTGTTCTCAAGCAAGAAATGTTTTTCTTAAATTCTTTATTTTTCTTTTTTATTACTACTCTTCAATTTAAGCAACTTCATTTTGTGCAATTTTTTTTAACTACTTTAAGATGTGGAGGTTTTCATGGTTCTTAAAATCACATAGGAACTAAGTAACAGGTACGCCCGTTGCCCCCGTGGCCCGCCTTGAACATTTTCCCGGCCCGTGAGATATATCATACTTTTACAAAATATATTTATTTTATAATGGCCGGAGTAGTGAAAATCAATGCATTAAGAAAATAGATTATGTGTGTATCCATATATTCAAAAATTAATCGTCTAAGTTAAGAGTTAGACAAATACAACAACATTTTTTTTAATATATTCATCTCCCTTTCATGTTGAAATCGAGTCGGTCCCAGAATATCCCCAAATGGAACTGGTTGACTTTAAATAGAATATAAATTAAAAAATATGTTTGAAACATCCTAATCAAAAAAATATTTTTATAGCACTTACGTCACAAAAGAGAAATTTTCCAATTTGAGAAATCAGGCACAAAGAGTTGTTAGATCTTTTGGTTCAGCCTACACATGCGAATCATTTTTTTTTTTTTAATGAAATTGGACCAAACATTCTCAAACATAAAGGACGCTAACCTGCAACGTTAATTACGTTGCGGACATACCCAAACTGAGATACTTTAAAGATGTGGAGGTTAAAATCACATAGGAAAAAAAAAATCACATCACATAGGTTGCCCAAACACCTACCTCGCAATTTGAAATAAAAGTCGCCATGCTCTTCTCCAGTTAAGCACTATGATTATTGCTGATGCTTGGTCTTCCTCATTTATTAGTGTCTCTCATAAATTGAGAATGATAGCAATAACATGGCATTGTGCAATCGGTCGGAAGTGTAAATATCTTAATCAGTATTTGGAATAATCACTCACATTTTTTTTCCCCGTTTCATTTTTCAGCTGTGTAGAAATATCTATTTCGTTATGCTTTGTATTATTTTATTTTTGTCAAGCTGATTTTCTGTAGTACTTTCGGTTCCTCCAGACTTTCCAGCCTTAGGGCCATACTGTTTACACCAGTAAGTAGCCAAGGGCCAAAACCGTTTTAATTTTTCTGTCATTATCTATAATTTCTAGACTATTCCGGTCCTGGGGGATTTTCAGGATAAAAATCATATGTTTGATTCAGGATATATACATTACAAACATCGATATACATACATATGCGATACTCTTTACCCCAACATAACTACCGAGGGTAACCGTGGGATGTTCACTAGTTTATAATGTTAGTGGGATTCATTTCAATTATTTGTTAGTTATTATGCTTAAATTAAATTTTCTGCGTATTATACTTGCCATTAAGCTGTACCTAGCAAGTTAATAAAACCGAGTTATTATCATTCTGTGTTTTTTCATCCAACTTATTACAGCAACAATAATCAACAAGTTTGGAGACCCCTGATCTAAACAATTGTGAAAACAAAGCATACTCATTTTCATAAAATTTATATAGCACATTTCATTTCATTTTTTAAATAAAGTAAAGTAAGAAATAAAAACGTGTTATGTTAAGTTATTTAGCGAATGATGCGAGATGAGTCATATAGAATATCCATTTCCGTTAGAGCAGGGATGGCCAACCCAAATGATCTTGCAGGCCACTTTGAAAACGCATCCTAACTCCGCGGGCCGCATATAAAATTATATATCCCCGTAACAGGTTTAGACCCACTACAGACATTGTCTTGGAGTAAAAAATTGAAACATAATGATTTATTAAGTTAATTAAATTAATAAGAATTCTTTAAATATATATTTAAATGTTTTTATTATTACTATTTGTGAAAAAAGTATTAAAAAAAAAACAACTAAAAATAATTTTAAGGTATAGGGTTAAGAATCCAAAAAGATTGTATTAAAATTTTATTCAAGAACGGAAAACTTACGAAGTAGGTTAAGAGTAAGTAATAATTTTGAAGAGAAACACGTTAATGCAATCTTTTTGGAGATACACACATATAATAATTTTGAAGAGTGTGTTTATTATCCCACTTGGTAGACAGCAACATCTAGACATCTACCCAAAGGCCTTGCGGGCCTCTTTGGAAATGCATCATAACTCCGCTGGCAGCATATAAAATTATATATCTCCATATTAGATTTAGATCCACTATAGATATTGTTTTGGAGTAAAAAATTGAAACATAATGATTTATTATTATTGTGTTTACTATTATTCTTACATGTAAACATAGGTAATATAACAATAATGATACTAAACGCACATTGCAACGAAATATATAATACTAAAAATGAAATGTAAAAAAATATATAAATATAAATGAAATAAAAACAAATGAAATCATTAAAAGATGTTTATTTTACTAGTGCTGTATTTGGTTCTCCACTCTTTCACTTAGCTTTCGCAAATCGATGAGCGCGCTTCATGAGTTCGCAAAATATTATTTAATTATTCTGCGAACTCGTAATTGTAAACTCATAAATAAAACGGGCAATATCTGCCGTATGTCTGTCGCAAGAATATGATTTTAAAATCAAAGTTCGTTTTTTCTCATAATTTCGACAGTTAATTTTTAAATATAGGGATACACAAATAATGTGTTTGTTTTTCAATACATTGATTTTCATTACTTTGGAAAATTATAAAATAAATATATTTTGTAAAAGTGTGATAACTCTCACGGCCGGAAAAATGTTCAAGGCAGGCCGCGGGTTAGCCACCCCTGTTTTAGAGAGTTGACGAAAATTTTGAATTCAAGACACATTTCAGAAATGTATCAAGATATTTAAAATGCATTCTTTTACTATTCATACGCCAAAATATTTTAATTTAACATTTGGTTATCACGCATACGCGAATTTCACGTAATAAACAAGTAATATAAAAAAAAAAAAAATTTAAGTCTATTGCTTCTTTTTTTTCACTCTATTGCAAAAAGTCCTTTATAAATAATTTTCATTCATTTTTTTAAGTTAATCTGGCGCCATTTATTGGTAGATATATGCAACTTAAAACTAAAAAAAAATAAAATTGATTAATTAAATTTAATTACTGAATTAATATTTGAAAAAACTGTATTAACATCCAGTGTCATCCACTACAAGTTCAAAAAAATGTATCTGAAATTGAGTGGATGAATAAAAAGTGTTTTATTAACGATTGGAAATTTGAACAAGATATACATATAAGGGAGAGTGTGAGCTAATAGTAGGAATTGAAAAAAAAAAAATGAACAACAATCTCGAATTAGAGCAAAATAATAAAAGCAAATATATTAAAAGCAAATACATACGTTAAAAATAATAAAAACAAATATATTAGGCTATATTTCAAATTTAATTAAAAACCTTTTGATCATTTAAAATTAAAAAATATAGAATACATTAACAAGAATATTCAAACACGATCGTTTCAAATTTCAAACGTAAAAAATTAAGAATAATAATATCTAGAAAAATAAGCTAAATTAAAATCAGACGATTTTTTATATTATTGCCAATTTATAGTTGCATTGTTTTAAAAAATGAACAATATATATTAAATGAATAATAAAAATATTTGATGATAAAATAAAAATAATTAATAATTAAATGAATAAATTAAAAAATCAGACGATTTTTTTTATATTATTTCCAATTTGTAGTTACATTATTTAAAAAATTGAGTAATATATATTAAATGAATAATAAAAATATTTGATAATAAAATAATAATAATTAATAATTAAATAAATAAAAGTAATTAATAATTGAATGAATAAAAATAATTAATAATTGAATGAATAAAATAGTTAATAATCATTAAATAATTAATAATTAGTTACGAGAAAAAAGGGATTATTAACTAATTATTAATTAATTAATGATGAGCAAATGAGAAGAAAGAGCAGAGTGAATATATGAATATTTCTCCCATATAAAACTAAAACTAATGAATTAATATTTGAAAAAACTGTATTAACATCCAGTGTCATCCACTACAAGTTCAAAAAAATTGTATTTGGACTTGAGTGAATGCATAAAAAGTATTTTATGAACGACTGAAAATTTTAACAAGATATATATAGGGAGAGTGTGAGCTAATAGAAGGAATTGAAAAAGGGAATATATGACTTGTGAATTATAAGTAAAAATATTTCAATGCTAATGAATGCATGAGCTATCTACTTATACAAGACTTCACAGATAATTGTTGAATTTTATTATTTAAAGTTATTTGCCATGATGATAATAAATATCGTGAATTATTTATTGTTATTATGCATAAATAATGGATAAAACAAAAAGTTTTCTGGTTTTTTTTATAATATCATAATATCATGCTTTATAATATCAATAATATTATCATAATATCATAAAAAGGGCATGATGGCCGAGTGGCTAGCTCTGTGGTGCTCGGTACCACAGGTTTTGGGTTCGAATCCCGTGCGGTGCCATGGATGCTTGTAGTGGTTCTACACGTACCACCTGGGTATAGTGCCTGGGTAGCAGCGCAGAGCTTGCTTATGGCATAAAGACTGTCTCTGTATTAGTAGCTCTGTAGTTTATAAGGCGGTCGATGCATGAAATAAAAGGATGTTATTGTTATTAGGAATTATTTGCACTTCAAACATTTTTATGTTGATGCAAAATGATTTTATTCTAACATATATATATATATATATATGTTCCTTGATATGGAATCATTTGTTAAAAATATGACAAATTCTATCACGATTATCTGGACTCGCATTTCAAAAATCTCTGCATTTATGATAGTTTCATTATTTGTAATTTAAAAATACATTTTTTTAAGGAGCTGTGAAATTTATTTGACATTTTGTTTATTTTGACTCGAAGGTTAAATATTTTTTTTTTTTTTTTTTTTTTTTTTTTTTTTTAATGCCAAAAAGATAGGAATCAAGTAAAAATGTAAATTTTGTATAAGTTAAATCAGAAAATAGAAAGGTTATTATTACTTCCCTATGGTGTTTTTTTAGTGCAATTTAGTTTTTATTTATAATTTCAGTGATGAATTTAAGGACATACATTCACATAGACTCAAAATATTATGCTTTTTTTTTTCGAAAAAAGAATTCTAGAAAATTTTTTCAAGAAATCTTAAACAAGTTTTTCAATATTTATTAAGGACATATTGCGTAGAACAAATCTGTGAATAGCAGTATTTTTAAAAACGTTTTGTCACGAAATATTAATAACTTATGAATATACTTAAAGAATTGTTTCACCAAAGATCAAAAGTGTTGAGACTCTTTTGTAAATAAGAGGAAAAAATAAAACCCAGTAGATAGTGGTCCTGCACCCCAAACTAGACTAGCGCGTTATTGGCAAAATTTCTTTATCACCTAGTTTTCACTAAATTGGAAAACATTTGAATAATTTTTTCGGTTTCTGTATTTACGCTGTACATAAATATTCAAGTAAAAATTCTGTTAAGTATAATATGTTGTAATGAGTGCATCATGATATTATGATTATTATATTTTTCTTTTTCCCAAAAACATTTTAAGTAAACTATAATAACTTTTAAGAAAGTTTATGAGACAGTGTATTTAGAATGAAGGATTTAAACCCCATAAAAAGGCTATTGATGGTAAAAATTTGAATAATAACATGGAAGACCTTTTTTAATAAAATTATAATTATAGCAGTTTCAAAATATTCAATAAATATTCTTTGACTTGTACGTAATTCTTATTCAATGAATAGGAAACTGTGGATTACTGATTTTAATTTAAAAAATCATTAAAAATCGCGATTCTATTTACAACATGTGAATTTATCATTTTGTTATCTCCTATACTATCAGCTGGTCGGCTCTCTTCAATTATCAATCTTATTATCAGGTTTATCAATCTTCGGCTTTTTGTACCACAGGCTTCAGGTTCGAATCTTGGCGATGGCATGGATGTTTGTGAGTGGTTCGGAATCCATGCTAAACTGCAGGTCCCCGTCTAATGTGTACACAAAAGGACTGCAGAGCGTCAACCAAATCTGTATCGTCAAGTCGCAAATTAAATATTAGTTCAATCATTGAGACGACACATAGTATTAAAAAAAAAAAAAACAGTAAGAAATACAAGGCTATAAGATTCTCCACCTGATGCATATTTTTACAAATAAAATACAGATTTTTTTTTTAATCAATTAAAAAAATTAAACTTCTCTAAATGACAATCAGGCTGCCAGGGAGACGTTTATTGGGTTTTCCTCTATGCGCCATGCAAATGTGGGACAATTGCCCCTAACTACTCCCGCAAGACAAAGTCTTCCCTTCATTACCGATTGTGGATTCTTATGGTATACATGAATGAAATACAGGACTTATTTGAGTGCCACAATATATACATATATGATCACTCAAATGTATTAATTGATTAATCTATTTTCTTCCTAGAAATCGAGATGCTTTTCATATTCTGTCTTTTGAATAACTTATGATGGAATTCTTATTATATTTTTATCTACATACGTGATTTTAAGAGCAAAATGTAGCTGCTGAAATTTTATTTTTTGTAACTTTAGGTTTAATTTTTATTAAAAATATTTATCTCTGTCATTTACTTATTTATTTTATCTTTTCATGAAAAAAACAGTATGTTTTTCTTTTAAATTTTTTATTATGTAACCTGCATATCGGCCCAGTAGATACATTTTTATATTAATTTTTTTTTCACCTTTCAATTACTTATTACTTATTTTTTCACCTTTCAATTATGTATATTATGCAATGTAAATTTTGTGCAATTCTCTTACAGTTTGTTCCCTATATATTTGTACACACATTGTAAAATGTCTGACAGTGAAGAGAAAGTAATTTTGAATTTTAACAAGTAATATAAAAAAAAAAATTTAAGTCAATTCCTTCTTGTTTTTCACTGTATTGCAGAAAGTCCTTTATAAATAATTTTCATACATTTTTTTTAAGTTTATCTGGAGCCCTCTATTGGTAGATATATGCAACTTAAATCTAAAAAAAACTCAAATTAATTCATTAAATTTAATTAATGAATTAATATTTGAAAAAACTGTATTAGCATCTAGTGTCATCCACTACAAGTTCAAAAAAATGTATTTGAACTAGAGTGGATGAATAAACAGTATTTTATGAACGATTGAAAATTTGAACAAGATATATATAAGGAGAGTGGGAGCGAATAGAAGGAATTGAATAAAACGTTCCTGGATTAACGGGTTTATTTTTAATACCCGTAAATCCAGTCCAATATTTTATTAATTAGAAAATAAAAAATAACTATCGTGATCGAAAGAAATTTTGTATCGTTTTGTTTGTTATTTTATTAATACCCAGAACCTTTTTTCAATTCCTTCTCTTAGCTCACACTCTCCCTATATATATCTTGTTCAAATTTTCAATCGTTCATAAAATACATTTTATTCAACCACTCAAGTTCACAAACATTTTTTTTTTTTTTTTTTTAAACTTGTAGTGGATGACACTGGATGTTAATATAGTTTTTTCAAATATTAGTTCAGTAATTAAATTTAATTATTTAATTTTAGTTTCTTTTTACATTAAAGTTGCATGTATCTACCATTAGACGGCGCCAGATAAACTTAAAAAAATGAATGAAAATTATTTATAAAGGACTTCCTGCTATATAGTGAAAAAAAAGTGGGAATTGACTTAAATTTTTTTTTTTATATTACTTGTTTAGTTATTTGCTTATGATTTCAGCGATGTTGAAAGGTTTGGATGTAAATATCGTTGTGGTGATAATTAAGGTAAAATTCGGTAATTGTTGTTTGAATATACGTCCGTTTCGGGATGAGAGACGCTATTTATTTAGAATTGAATTTAAAAATGATCAGCAATAATTTCGAATCTTTTTGTAATCACTTTTTTTTTTGTTCTAATGCAGCTGGCAAACACTTAGACAGCTTGGTCTTGGATGCCTTAAGGCAAGCGCTGCACTGACGTTACTCATTTAGCATTACCGAGTAGAGTAGAGTAGAGGCTTGTGTATGATTGGAGTACTTAGGGTTTTCCCTGTACCTTCGTGTAATTTTTTAAAAATCTTAATTGTTTAATTTACCAAAATTTCTAGAATCTTAAATGGAATAATATTAATAAAGAGCCCATGCTCTGTTTAAAAAAGAGAAATTACTGTTAGTATAATAATAATTGTAAAAAATTTAAGGAAAAAATTTAAGTGTATATGTTTTTTAAAAATTAAAAAATATGTGAATTAAAAATAATTAATAAGCCAATACAATGCTATTTCCCTAACAAAAGAAGAAAGGAAAGAGAGGGCAGAGTCTACGTCACATAAACAAAACAAAAC
The DNA here is from genome assembly GCA_021605075.1 of Caerostris darwini. Taxonomy (NCBI): domain Eukaryota; kingdom Metazoa; phylum Arthropoda; class Arachnida; order Araneae; family Araneidae; genus Caerostris; species Caerostris darwini. The sequence goes on along the minus strand of BPLQ01009820.1, from coordinate 29,835 downwards.
AGAGGCGGTTGATGTGCTGGATTCGTTGGTAAGTGCCTATTCCGTGGTTGGCGGACGAAGATTAGAAGAGAGCGATCTCATTGGTTTAAAAATTTGAGCAAGTAAGAATACCCACTCTGGAAGAAAATTTAGAATTTGCGGATCCTGGCTCGATGTGTATGCGCTTCGCGATCGGAGACGAGTTGAAATCTTGTGTAAATATTGATCTTGGGCGTTTTCTTGAATAAGTAGAATTTTGATTGTAATTTGGAAGAGTTAACATGAGAGGATTATTAGAGTGCGGAATTTTGACTATAAAATTTTCGGAAATTTGTTTAGCGTAATTGAGAACTGGTTCTAATTTAAGTTCGTTATGGATGAATTGTCTATTATAGTGAAGCGGTGCGTTGGTGATGGTTAGTAGTATTTGGTTTTGGAAAGCCTGAAATTTTTTAAGTAAGTTTATTGCAGTATTAATCCAGATGGGAGTTGCATACAATAAAATAGGTCTAATTAATGAAATGTAAATTGTGAGTTTACCTCCGATCGAAAGTTTACTTTTTCTGTTTATGAGAGGAGTTACAACGCGTTTAGCTGGTATAGCTTTCCCCATGGTATAAGTTAAATGTTTACTATAATTAAGTTTTCTGTCTAGGATGACCCCCAAGTACTTATATTCAGTAACAAAAGGCACTGGTTCATTGAAAATTTTTAGATGATGCATAGTAATTTGAGCTCTTTTTCTATGGAAGATGAGTGTTGCACACTTCGTTGGATTCACTTTAATTTTCCAAAGGCATAGCCATTTTTCTAGTTTTTCTATGAAATTTTGAAGGCGAAAATAAACCGTGAAGGCGTGGGTGTGTTGTGTGATTATTGCCGTGTCGTCAGCGTAGATGGCCGTGTGGATGTCGTTGTCGCGTGGAAAGTCGTTTACGTACAAATTAAAAAGTAGCGGAGATAAAATAGACCCTTGGGGTAGACCGCTTTTAATGTTCCTAGAAGTGGAAATGGTGTCATTTAATTTAACTTGAAAAGTTCTGTTCTCTAAGAATGATTTAATGATGTGTGTGAGCGGAAGCGGGAAATTAAGTTTTTTGAGGTTGAAAATTAATCCAGTGTGCCAAATCTTGTCAAACGCTTTCGCGATGTCAAGAAATAATACACCGGTTAATTTTCGTGTACTGTAGCCGTGATAGACGAGTTCAGTGACTCTGAGCAGTTGATGTGTTGTACTTAAGTTTTTACGAAAACCAAACTGCTCCGGAATTAAGATGTTGCTATTATCGCAGAAATTATTAATTCTATTAAGTATCGCGAATTCATATATTTTGCTAAAGTTACTGAGTACCGAGATGGGTCTGTAGTTACTTGGCAGAGATGGATCTGTGTCTGTTTTGTGAATAGGTGTAATTATAGCTGTCTTCCATGCGTCTGGGAAGTATGAAATATTTAAGATGTCGTTTAAAATTACGATGAGCCAATAAATAAATTTAAGAGGAAGGTGTTTGATCATATTATTATTGATCCTATCGTGTCCAGTTGCTTTGTGTGGATCTAGTGTGTTTACAAATTCAATGATTTCTTGTGCTGTGATGTGATAATTAAAATTAACATGTGGTGTGTTGAGATAATTATTTGTTTCTGATACAATTAAATTGTTAGTGAAATCGTGGCTCATATTAGGGTTTGGCTCAAATTGGAGCTTCCAGCAGTCGGCGATCGCTTCGACCTTTTCGGTCGGAGATACCGCTATGCTGTCGGCGTCCTTTTTGAGCGGTGGTATTGTTGTTTGCTGCTTGCGCATGGATTTAATTTTCTTCCAGAATTTTGTGTTGTCTTCTGAAAGTGAGTCTGTGTATTGTTCCCATTTAGAATTTTTGTGTTTCTGTATGAGAGCTTTAATTTCATTGTTTTGTTTCTTAAGTTGGGATTTAAGTGCTGGATCTTTCGTGTTCTGCCAAGCCCTACGTGTTAGGTTTCTGAGTTTAATTTTATTTTTAATCTCGGGTGTGAGTTTAGTGTTAAAGTTAAGCTTATTTTGCGTCGACGATTTATTAAAAGCGTTAATCATTGCGTCGGTAAAATTTTTAATGGCCATGTCCGCCTTTTCTTTGGTGTCTATGTTGAAAGAATTTAAATTAGTGTTCTGCATGTGAAAGTTATAATCATGCCAGTTGGTTTTAAAGTGTTGCGGCGCGGTGTGCGGTGTTCTATTAAGTTCAATATCGATTAATACTGGCAGATGGTCGGAATTTAGTTCGTTTAAGACTGCGGTTGACGCGGTGTATGGAATGTTTTTGAAAATCGCGAAATCTAATATGTTAGCGGTGTCTGTGTGATCGTATCGCGTTGGCGTGTTTGGTGCAATAATTTTAACATTTTTCCTTTTAATGAAGCTGTTTAATCGAATACCGCGGCGGTTATTCTTGGTGTTGTTCCAGGCGTGATGTGTAGCGTTAAAGTCGCCGGCAATAATCACGTTTTGATTTAATTTAAGTAAGCTATTTATTTCGTTGATGTTAAATTCCCTATGGGATTTGCAGTAAATAGAAATAATTGTAATATTTTTATTGCTACCAAAGTTGAGATTAATTGCAGTAGCTTCCGTATCATTTAATTGAGGCAGTTTGACTTCAAAATGAATCAGTGACTTTTTGATATAAATACAGGTACCCCCCCGCTTGCGAGAGAATGTGACTCTGTCATTATTGTAAAGAATGAAATTTGGAATCCTAGGTAATTGACCCGGTTGTAGAAATGTTTCCTGAATTAATAAAATATCAATGTCATGATCGGAGATAAACTCTTTGACTTCCTCTAATTGGCGACGAAGTCCGTTAGCATTAAATGTAGCAATACGTAAGGTATTGAGGTAGTGATTTCTATTGATCTTTAGTTGGAGGTGCGCGACTATTGTTTGCACAGCTGATGGTAGTGCTTTAAGAGAATTACCGCTTTCATATGGCAATCTGGTGTATTTTGCAAAGTTGGGAGAGAAATTACGACTGCATCGAGCAGGAGGTCGAAGTTAATGCTGTCATCGTCCATGAAGTTGAGAAGTAGTTTGAACAGTGCGAGCGCTACCGAGGGGACACGTATAGCTTGGAAGATAAGCGACGGATGCGGAGTAACACCACCGCCGCAACGCTCTACGATCCTATTAGGACAAGGGGCCTACGGCTTAAAGTGGATTCCGAACCACTACAAATATCCATGGCACCGCTGGGACTCGAACCCGAAACCTGTGGTACCGAGCGCCAGCCACTCAGCCATTCAGGCCCCCCTTTTGGAATCATTAGGGGGCCTGAATAGTTAGTTTAAATAAAGTTTAGTTAGTGAAATAGTTTAGTTAAATAAAAACCGCAGTTAAGTTTAGTTAATAAAGTAAAGTTAAGTTTTAATTAAATAAATATAATTAATTAGTAGTAAATAGTTTAGTTTCAATAAAAACCTTAAGATTTCAGTGTGCGACTTTTGGTTTAGGAAAGGCCGAGCGAAATTCCTGAAGTGTAAAAGATGGGGAGTTGATATTATTGACGGCATCAGAAGCCGCCTAACGTCGATCTTGAAATCTGAACAGTGATTAAAATAAAAATGCTTTTCAAGGGTAGAGAAAAAATAAGAGGAATTTTGCGCAAAGGATAAACATGTAAAAATAATTAAGTTAATTAAATTAAGAAGAATTCTTTAAATATATATATATATATATAGATATATATTGCTAGCGGCTGCTATCGTGAAGACTTTTGACTTGATCTGACTTTGATAATTATTTTTTAAATCCATGGACACGATAACAACAACAACGTTTTTATTATTACTATTTGTGAAAAGAGTATTCAAAAAAATAATAATAATAATTGTAAGGTATAGGGTTATTAATCCAAAAAGGGTTGTATTAAAATTTTATTCAAGAACAGAAAACTTACGATGTAGGTTAAGAGTAAGTAATAATTTTAAAAAGAAACACGTTAATACAATCTTTTTGGAGATGCACACAGAGTGTGTTGGTAGACAGCAACATCACCAGACCAACAGACCAGAGGCGATTAACCCATAGAACCTTGCGGGCCACTTTGGAAATGCATCCTAACTCCGCGGGCAGCATATAAAATTATATACCCCCATATTAGATTTAGACCCACTATAGACATTTTTTTGGAATGAAAAATTTAAACATAATGAGTTATTATTTTTGTGTTTACTATTATTCTTACATGTAAATAGAGATAATATAATTATAATGATACTAACCGCGAATTGTAAAGAAATATATAACACTAAAAATGAAAATAATATATAAGCATAAATGAAATTTAAAAAAAAGTGAAATCATTCAAAAATATTTATTTTATCTGTATGATATTTGTTTCTTCACTCTTTTACTTAGGTTTTACAAATCGATCTCAGTTTAGGTATTTTCACATCGTAATTAAAGTTGCAGGTTAGCGTCCTTTATGTTTAAGAGTGTTTTGTCAATTTCATTTAAGAAAAAAAAAACGATTCACATGTGTAGGTTGAACCAAAAGAGCTAACAACTTTTTGTGCCAGATTTCTCAAATTGGAAAATTTCTCTTTTGTGACGTAAGTGCTATGAAAATATATTTTTGATTCGCATGTTTCAAACATATTTTTTAATTTATATTCTATTTAAAGTCAACCAATTCCATTTGGGGATATTCTGGGACCGACTCGATTTCAACGTGAAAGGGAGATGAATATATTAAAAAAAAAAATTTCTTGTATTTGTGTAAAGGCTCGTTCCCACCGAGGCGAGAGACGTGAAGATGCAAGAGGCAAGCGACCAAATTTTTTCGACCCCTTCACAGCGAAACGTCAGAAATAGCATTACACATAGTGAAAAACCGCTTCGAGTTGAAAGTTGTGCTACTCCACGCGGCGAACTGCAAACCGGTTTCAGGCGACCGCGGTGAGGTCAAATTTTGGTCGCTTGCATCTTGTCGCCTTGGTGAGCACGAGCCTTAACTCTTAACTTAGACCAGGAATCTCCAAACTAAGGCCCGCGGACCAAATCCGGCCCGCCGGTGTCATCAATCCGGCCCGCGACCGCTGGATAAAAAAACACAGAATGATAATAACTCGGTTTTATTAACTTGCTAGGTAAAGCTTAATGGCAAGCATAATACGCAGAAAATTTAATTTAAGCATAATAACTAACAAATAATTGAAATGAATCCCGCTAACATTATAAACTAGTGAACATCCCACGGTTACCCTCGGTAGTTATGTTGGGGTAAAGAGTATCGCATATGTATGTATATCGATGTTTGGAATGTATATATCCTGAATCAAACATATGATTTTTATTCTGAAAATCCCTCAGGAACGGAAAAGCTAAATGAACGCGAATGAAACCGCGGGGATCCGCTAGCAAAAAAAAAAAAAAAATACTAATGAGATTTATGTAATTGTAATTTTTCACTGACAATATCTTGTAGTTAGCAAGCGTATGCTCGCTCGGAGATTATAGATAATGTCAGAAAAATTAAAACGGTTTTGGCCCTCGGTACTTATTGGAGTAAACAGTATGGCCCTAAGGCTGGAAAGTTTGGAGACCCCTGACTTAGACGATTAATTTTTGAATTTATGGATGCACACATAATGTATTTTCTGTAAAGCATTGATTTTCACTACTTCGGCCATTATAAAATAAATATATTTTGTAAAAGTATGATAAATCTCACGGAAAATGTTAAAGGCGGGCCGCGGGGCCAACGGGCAACTGGCGTACCTGTTACGGAGTTCCTATGTGATTTTAAGAACCATGAAAACCTCCACATCTTAAAGTAGTTAAAATATTTGCACAAAATGAAGTTGCTTAAATTGAAGAGTAGTAATAAAAAAGAAAAATAAAGAATTTAAGAAAAACATCTCTTGCTTGAGAACAATTAAAGCAAGAGACTGAAAAAGCTAAAGCTATGGGTACAATTAGAGTCCGTT
>BPLQ01009820.1:0-15755 GCA_021605075.1 Caerostris darwini | reverse complement strand
ACAAAAAAAAAAAAAAAAAAAATCAAGAACATCAACATCTCAAATCACAAGGCCCCATTTATACAAGTGCAAACTTTTTTTCCCACAACCAAATAGAAAATATCACTCACTACCCCTGCTCAACCACCAGATGGAATCACAATTCATGGTCTCCTTAACTATCGAAAGAAACAATGAACCGATCCAAGAAGATTCAACTCAAAACACTTCAAGAATTGCAGCATCCACTTGGAGCATCAGGAACATCCATGGTTTATAACTCAAAGAGATTAATCAAGAATTGTTTACAATAGAAATTCGTTGGCTAACCAGAGTTACAATAAATCACTACTTTTATTTTGACTGGATATCCTTTTAAAGCAGAATGTTTTTTTAATCTTTTTTGTAACATGTTAGACTGACTTTTGAGATTGTAATCAAACCGATGCAAAATATGAAAAATAATGTATTGAATCAACTCTCGATTTAAAAGCCGCATATACGTAACGTAACGGTAGGTGTTTAGTTGGAGTACCGAGGGTAATACCTTGTACTTCAATATCAATAATTACAATTAAAGAACATAAAAAAAAAAACAAAAGTTAAGTTATAAAAAGAAAGAAATTAAACGAGCCCATGCTCGGTGAGAATTAACAGGAATAAAAAAGTTAGTAAATAAACAAAAATTTAAAAATAATAGTTTACAAAAATATTTTAAATAATATAAAAAAAAACTGCGGCAATTAAAAAGAGTTAAAAAATAACCGTTACGAAACCAAGAAATCTGGATGGCTGGTAGAGAAAGCGAAAAGGAAAGGGGAAGGCAGAATTATAAACAAACGAACGAACGAAGTTCTGCGTTAGAGCGACCTTGACGAAAAAAGAACGTTTCCGAAGCTATCAGACGAACTATGGAGAAAAAAGGTTCTTCTTTTTTGAAAAACGGAGAATGAAGTTCGCATCAAAACAAGAGAGTGAAATGTCTGGCACAGAGCTTTTTCATCCCGGGTCAAAGTGAATTCTTTTAGCCACGGGGAATGAACTTGAAGTAAATAGAACGCGAGCGTTTTTTCGCATGGCGCGTGGTAGGATCATAATACGCAAGATTTAGCAGCGTTGAATTTGTAGATGCTTCTATTTTTAATACGCTTTTATTAGTTTTACCTGTATGTTTGTTTGTATGTATGTAACTGACTCTTTGGGCTCGATTTTACCCTACTTTAAGTGATCCAATTTAATTTAAACGTTGTAGACTTATCAAGGACCGACGACAATAAAATATTTTGATATGTTTATTATCTCATCATGATTAGGATAGCCAGGATTAGTGATTAAAACACACAACCTTTGAAAAGTCATCTTAATCGGCGCTAATTTTTCCATTGGAGATCTGCTTCTCCTCATACACACTATATAGGCTGCAAAGAAATATTTACAGACATCTTTCAGATATTCAAACCTAAGTGGGACAGCGGCACAACGGATAACGCGCCTGATTAGGAGATTCCCTGTTCGAATCCTGGCTGGCTCGACATACTCGCATTTAGCCTTTGTTTTACTCACAATTAAATTATTGTAAGAACCAGTCCTCCGTACCGGGACCTCATTTAAATATTATAGTTTAAAAACACTAAAAAACAAGCTTTTAGAGTTAATCAAACTAAAAAGTAAAAAATAATTGTTAACATAAGAATAAAATGACTGACGAGAAAATGAATATCACTCTTCTAAAAGCGTGGGGTGCTTTGTATGACATTTTTAAACTAACTCTGCATTTCGGAATGAAACTAGTGAAAAATTATAACGATTGATATCGAGCACCCCACGCTTTTAGAACAGTGACATTCATTTCCTCGTCAGTCATTTTATTCTTATGTTAACAATTATTTTTTACTTTTTAGTTTGATTAACTCTAAAAGCGTGTTTTTTAGTGTTTTTAAACTATAATATTTAGGATGAAATTTTGGTAATCTTTTTTCCAATGTTTAGACTTGGATCAATTTTTAATTCGTCGTGAATATGATGGCGGTTATAATGAAAAGGCGCATCTGTAATCGTCATTAAGAACTGAATTTGAAGAACCTGCAGTCGCTTCCAATGCATCATTGCTGAATTAATCCCGACCGGAATCGCATAAAGCAGAATAGGTCGGATTAGTGAGATGTAAATATTGAGTTTACCTCTGAGTGAGATTTTGCTTTTCCAGTAGATTAAATGAGCTATTGTGAATTTGGCTTTGTGTGCTTTAGAAAGAATGTATTGAATGTGTTTTTGAAACGTGAGTCGGTGGTCTAAAATGAGACCTAGGTATTTGTATTCTGTTACAAAAGGCACTGGTTCATTAAAAATATGAATTTGGTGAACATTTGGAGTGGTTCTTTTCCAATGGAAGATGAGTACTGCACATTTGCTGGTATTAACTTTGATTTTCCACAAGCAGAGCCATGTTTGTAGTCTATTGACAAATGATTGAAGTACAAAATAGAGAGTAAATTCGTGGAAGTGCTGAGTAATGATTGCAGTATCATCTGCGTATATAGCTGTGAGGTTATTTTCGTCTTGAGGGAAGTCATTAACGTAAATATTAAAAAGAAGTGGAGATGATAAAGATCCTTGCGGGAGTCCGCATTTCATTTTTCGCGTTATAGAGGTAGTATTATTGACTTTAGTTTGAAACAAACGGTTTTCAAGAAAAGATTTAATAACAAGAGTAAGCGGCAGCGGGAAATTAAGCTTTTTGAGTTAGAAGATTAAACCGGTATGCCAAATCTTGTCAAACTCTTTCGCGATGTCAAGAAATAGTATACCGGTTAAACTTCGCGTACTGAACCCATGATTAATTAACTGTGTTACTCTGAAGAGTTGGTGCGTAGTGCTTAAGTTTTTTCTGAAGCCGTATTGTTCGGGAATTAAACTGTTGCTATTGTCACAAAATTCTTCGATCCTATTTAAAAGCGCGAATTCATAAATTTTGCTGAGGTTACTGAGGAGAGAAATTGGCCTATAATTGACTGGTAATGTAGGATTTGTGCCTGGTTTATGTATGGGTGTAATAATGGCAATTTTCCAAGCTTCGGGGAAGTAAGAAATGTGTAGCATGTCATTAAGAATAACAATTAACCAATAAATGAATTCAAGAGGCAAATTCTTGATCATATTATTGTTTATTTTATCAAAACCTGCAGCTTTTTTTGGTGTTTAGATTTTGAATAAAAGTAACTATTTCCTGTGCGGAGATGCAGAAGTTATAGTTGACGTGCAGAATGTTTAGATATTTTTCTGTTTCGGAATGAATCAGATTGTTTGTGAACGGACGGCTCATGTTGGGATTTTGCTCAAATTGGAGCTTCCAGCAGTCGGCGATTGCCTCGGCCTTATCGGCAGGGGAAACCGCTATGTCGTTGGCGTCCGTTTCGAACGGTGGAATGTTTTGAAGAGATTTCTTCACAGATTTAACTTTTCCCCAGAATTTTTTGGTGTTGTCGTTTAAAGAATCAGTGAAGTTTTCCCAAGCAGTGTTTTTGTGAATTGATACAAGATCTTTAATTTCGCAATTAAGATTTTTAAACTCAGATTTTAATGACGGGTCTCGCGTACTTTGCCAGAGTTTGCGGATGCGATTTCTTTCCTTAATTTTACTTTTAATTTCCGGTGGGAGTCTGATGTTTGAATGAAAGTGTTTTGGTTTTGATGCTTTGTCGCCTCATATAAACACTCATTTTTATTCTGTTAATATTCTGGCAGATAATTTGGGGTACAGAAGCAAATTTAATCAAGCGCTCTGCCCATGGAGTGCCATGGTTTTTGGGATCAAGGGCGGTGCCATGAATGCTTGTAGGGGTTCGGAATCCACTTTAAATCGTAGGTCCCGGCCTAATATAGCTGCTCAGCGTTAGGCGTAGGGTGACAACTCTACCCCATAAAGGGGAAAAACGTCTCTCGTCTCGTAATCTGCCAGCAGGCAGACGGCATTGGCCCACAGTAGGGCTGTTGCGCCAATGATGATGATGATGATGAAGCAAATGAAATACAGTTTCTCCTCTATGTATAAAATAGTTAATAAATTAAGTCAGGGATGAATAGACCGCCATAGAATTTTCCACCGGCATTCCGCGTCATATGTCCCATTTCTCTGAAGAAGTCATATAGTAGGGAATTAAAATATGGGGTGTTTGTTTCAAGATATGACAGCAATTATATTTATGGAAATAATTGTTTTAGTTATAATATTCAAATTAATTATTTTATATATAAAAATAAACGACTGAAAATTCGAATTATGAGTATAATTTTGTGTTCAGGATTTTTAAAAACATACTTTTTAAAATTTCATAACATTCACAATTTTTTTTTCTCGATGCTCCAATTCTGGACGCTCAGAATAAAACTCAAACTTTTAAAATTTATGAAAGCAAATAAAACAAATATTTTTGCAATAGTGCATTTTCTAAAAGCAAGTAATTGCATATACGCAAATATTATAATATAAAGAAACTGCAAATCATTAAAAGCATTCTGAATATAATGTTTTACGAATGTTATTCAATTTTTTTCAAACAGAATAGAACTTTTTGATAATATTTAATAATCCAATTGACTTTATCTTTCTTAACCTAGGTCTTGAAAATTTAGGTGAATAAGAACAGTAATATATATATATATATACATATATATTACTGTTCTTATTCATCTTTCTTAACCTAGGTCTTGAAAATTTAGGTGAATAAGAATAGTAATATATATAGAAAGAATGAAAGAATTTTCCATAAAAATGAAAACTTCCGTTCGCCATCACTTGTAGGGCTTTGAAGCCAATTTCTTAGGTTTCGAAGTTCATTTCTCTATTCACTAATCCACACTAGTAATATTTATTTGTTTAAAATAAATAAACAATAAATAATTTGACTTTGACTATACTACTGTGCCCAAAAAATAAAAAAATTTTTTTTTTTTTTTTTTTTTTTCAAAAACTCTATATATTCTTTCAAATTTATTTCATCGCCGTAAAAGTAATCCCCTCCGGACACAATGGACTTATGCCAACTTTTTTTCCAATCCTCAACGCATGCTAAAAAGTCATCGGCCGGGATGGCCTTCAAAGCGGCGATTCACGTTGAAGACCCCGGAGAGGTCTTTTTGAGTTTAGAGAACAGCCAGAAGTCGCACGGTGTGAATACAATGGTTGTGGAACGATATGGGTTTCATTTTTGGCGAAACAGTCACGAAGAATCAATGCAGTGTAAGCTGCGCATTCAGTGTTTTCGGTACAAATCGAGATTTGACGCGTTTGAGGCCCAAAATGGAATTGATCCATCCTTTTGAAATTCCAACATCATCAGCGAGGTTTCTAATTGTAAACTGACGGTTTGCAAGCACCAAATCTGTAATTTTTTGGATGTGAGCTTCGTCGGTTGAGGTTGAGGGTTGACCAGAGGGCTCTTCGTCTTCAACGCGTTCTCTGCCTTCTTTGAATTGTTTATACCACTTCTAAACAAACCGATATAGGAATGCTTACCGAATGCCTTCTGCAACATTCTATATATATTCCGCAAACAAAATTTAGTGCAAGTTCTTTGTTAAATTAATTCAGACATTTCAAAAATCGCCGGAATCATTTTTAGCGTCTCACAAAAGCAAGCGTAATTCAAACACTAACGAATATTTTGACGTCAAATTTCCCACAGATGTCAAGGACAGTGCCAGCAACCTAAAAAAAGAAAAAAAAATTGAAATTCCATAAGCCCAGGGAATTTTAAATGGAGAATTGTTTGAGACACAGTAGTATATATATAATTCAAGATTAAAAAGTGAAAAATCTTTAATGGTCACAAAATTCAAGAAAACAGTCATTTCAATAGCCAAGCATAGTATAAAAAAGTCGTTTGAGTAATTTATTTATTAATTAATACTAAAGACTTGACGAAACTCTGTTTACATGGAGAAAAACAATTCTGATACTCATTTCAGTAACTGAATTCTAGAATTCTTTCATATTTCCTATGTTGCGATCGAAGTAAAACACAAATTTTTTTGTTTTTTTATATTTTATAAATCCTGTTACTAATCTAAAAAAAAACAATGAAAAATGAAATGAAATACTTTTCTACTCCTGATATAACTTTTTCTACTCCTTATTGCATCAACAAAAACATTGCATTGCAAATATATATTATGTTGTACAACTATTTCAAATTTTTATCTTTAAGTTTGAAGATCGCTGGTCTTGCAGATCCAGATTCCGGAATATATATATATATATATCATTAATTTACTCATAAATCGTCCTTCCTCCCGTTACCTCAAGACGTCCCGAAATCGAAATGAAATAAACAAAAAGTATTTGTACCAATTCCTACGACTGTCTAAACTTATTTGTCCTATCACCTCCCTTCGAGAAAAGAAAAAAATTACTCGACACTCTCTCTGGAAATCTTTGCGTGTAAGGAAAAAAAAAGTTATTTAATGTATCTGCGTATTTACCTATATCTTAAGACAAAACAAACGAATATGTTTAAAATAACATACTAACGAATCCGACTGTGCTGCTATAAACCTGAGTATATGAAAATAATAAATGTAGTTTTGCATTTTCTTATCTTTTCTTTGTGGATATTTTTTTATGTATGATCACTTTTATAAATGTCTTTGAGAATTTAGATTTTTTTTACATGTAATAATTTGTGATGTGTTCATTTTCATAGTCATTTCTCTCCATATATGTATATTTGATATTATTTTATGGTGCGTTTGTTTAATATATTTTGTTTTATTGGGAATTGAAACTGCTGACATGTGTACATCCCGAAATCTTTCTGTCTTTTTTTTTTCTTTCCTTTTTGGTTTTTTTTTCTGGGGTGGGACCGTTGGGATTGTCAGTTCCCAACTGAGTAATTTGAGAAGAGGGAAGCCCTCCCATAGACGTTATTTATAGGGGGGGGGCTTCCCTCCTCCACGAAGCGGACACTGAATGAGATGTCGTTTGCCTTAAGCTTATGGTGTTACTAATTCATTGTAGGTTTGCCTCTGGCGTTAGAGGAATTGGCCAACGTTCGCGCATTGTCCTTCCCTTCGAATTTTGTTAGTTTTATAACTTTATGGTTTTAAAAATACACTCCTTTAATGGGTTTCCTTTGGGGATAACTCATTCCTTTCAGATGGGTCGTGTGAATGGTAATCAAATTCGGTAGCTATTTTTAAGTGTTTTGCTTTGTACAAGGCAATTGGTGCGGATGTTTATCGCTTGGTTGGAATCAGTTCGCCCAGGGCAGGGATGGGCAAACTATGGCCCGCGGGCCAACTCCGGCCCTCCGGAAGGTTCTATCCGGCCCGTGGATAGAATTTCAATTTGTCGGTCCGAGGTAAATTAAAAGAAATATGTATTTATATATTAAATATCCATCTCCTTTTCTACTTTGAGTAAATATTTTTTTTCCTTCCTTTTTTTTCAAAGGACTGATGATCTTTTTACTTTCTTTATTTTTGTTCTACAAAACATCAATCGACAGAAATGGCAAGCACAGACAGCTTTCAATCGGTAAAGTGTTAAAAGCGAAGTTCTTTGTTAGTTATAGTTGTAGACTGGCGCCAACAAGTTAGAGTTTTACAAATCATTACCGAAAGTAAGTTTTCCAAATTTAATATCTCACGCCCAGAAAATCAGTGCTATGTTTGCTGCATCAGATGAGCATTTAGCCTCGTTCCTTAGAATCAGTATATCTCAATATAAGGAAATTTTAAAAAGGAAATCGCAATTTCATTCATCTCATTAACATATTTAAATTGTAATACTTGTATATTGTTTTTAAAATTTCAGAAAAATTTATCTTGGCCCGCCAAACTTTTTTTTTTCGATTTTTGGCACGCGATCGAAAAAGTTTGCTCATTCCTGGCACAGGGCAATTTGCAGTCCCAACTTGTAAATAGTTCTTTTTCTTAGCGTCTCTTGGAGTAAATGGGTTCAATCTGTTATGGTGAGTTGTTTATTGTTCTGTCAGAAGTGTTATGTTCTTTAGATAAGTTTATTTATTTTTCCCCGGCTCCCTAACTTTTATGACTTAGTATCCTTTTTCAAATTCTTCGATTAATTTTTTTTTGTGTAATGATTACTTATTTCAAATTGTTTCTTAAGGGCAATTAGTATATCGATTCAAATATAGAGTTTCGGTTAACAGTTAGTCTGTTTGATTTTCAATCAATTTGTTGCTTGATTATAGTGTTTTTTTTTTAATGCTCATGATAACTTTTGTACCCTAATTTATAAGTTCACTAAAATTTTTTTTTGCCTAGTATAATAAGGGATTTTGCACCTATCAAAAGGAAGGGAAATTGTTTTGCTCCCCTTTTATTTACGAGATTGCTTTATTGGAATAGTAGAAGTATTGTGTTTTGGTTTTTCTCAGGTTTAGTATTGTGAAGTGTTTAGTACTTGAGAATAGGGAAGTTAGTTCTATTTATATATGATTGTAGATAATGTGGTGTGTTAAGTTTTTTTTGGTTTCGTAACGCAAAATCTCCGTTTGACTATGCAATATTCTGTCAGAGTTGTTTTCCTTCATTTTAGAGAGACTTGTAAGGTTGCTAGTTTAGTATATAAAGAGCAATTACGTTGGTATTGGGGGAAGTCAACTGAATTTTTTTTTTTTTTTCTGTATGAGAATGTTTTATTGCCTTTTTGAAACTGGGATCTTTGTTTTTTCGTGACATATATTAAAATTGGTTCTCAGGTACAGTTGTTTTTGTTTTAGGGAAAATTGACGGTTGGTATGTAATTTTTTTTTTTCTTCTTCTTCTTGTAAAAAACGCATTTTTGCAGTTTCATAGTACCGATGTGTATTTGATGTCTATATAAATATAATCTTAGGAAATGCAATGTGTTTGTAATAATAATTTCCTCCCTGGGAAACTTAATCAAAAAAAAAAAAAAGATTTCTATGAAATATTTTTTTATCCCGGGTGGGTGGATATTTGTCGTGTCAATATAAGCAATATCTTTTTATAAATATTATTTTTTATTAAGATAACATATGATTGTACAATGGTTGTGTAAAATTTTATGCAATATTCTATATGCATCCTTTGATAAGGGGTGTTTGTAGGTCTGTGCACCTGACCGGATGGGTGTTCGGTATGTCCAACGGAATGACCCGTTTCCGGTGAGTGCAGGTCATTTATCACAGCTGGGGGTGAAGGGGATATCTGTGGAAAGTATTTTAATTGGCAGGGGTCATAAAACACTACGGGCCAGATGGCCAAGAAATCAATTCATCAAGGCGAGGATTTGGATTTATGGACGGGGATGCGTCTGGCCAACGGATATAGACTCTAATACGGTGTCGGCAATCGTCAAAATAATTTAGTCAAAATAATTCTAGCCTCGCAGAGGGTCCCATCAAAGCTTGGTCAACTGTATATTCTACTAATCTCCGTAAAGGGTCTCATTGCATCAGCCAATAAGATACGAGTCATCAGCTAACAGTTTAAAAAAAAATACTTACAATGATATCAAATACATCTAGCATTTAAATACACTTTCTCACAATAAAGTAGTTTTGGCGAAATCAAAATCCGATTTCCGAGTTTCGTTTGGAACGCGGAAGTAAGCAGACGTGTTTTTTCGACCGTCTGCGTTTTCTACTACCAAGCGATGAGTGAAATGGACATTTCTACCGAGGGGAACGGACCTTCTGAGGACCATCGTGAAGTACTCTCGCCGCGTCAAGTGGAAGCTATGAAAACTGACAATGACAAAGAAAAACTTTCCCCAGAGGGAATGTGTCGGCAAATCTCAACTGCCCTGAAAGAAATGGACGTTATAGACACTATTGTTGCACAGTCGCTCCGATCTGACTTGCCTCAAGATTATGTGCAAATGAACGAGAATCTGCTAAAGAAGCGCCAGTTCCTGGCTGAATGGGTAAGTCGGTATCCATGCCCTATTGTAAAATGCCCATTGCATAATATTAAAACTGTTAATAATGGTAATGTAACTAATGCTAATGCTGATTCTGCTAAAGTTAATGTAAATAGTGTAAATAGTAAAAATGTTAATGTAAATAGTAAGAGTGCTAATGTAAATACTGCTAATTCTAGTAAAGTTAATGTTAATAGTAAAAATAAAAGTAAACGAAACGCTAGCCAAATTGCTAGCAATGATGGAGATAAAGACTCAGGGGAGTTTAAAACTCCCAGTAAAAAATTAATAGCCAAAGCTACCTTTACGTATAGTAAAGATAAATCTACTGAGGCGGTTGTAACTAGCAATAATTTTAATGCACTGAGTACTGACGCCGCGGTCGAGGATGATAGTGTTCAAATAATTCGGAAAATGCCGCCAATTATGGTAAAGCCAAAAGCAAATTTGAATGACATGCTCAAGCTTATCGATGATAAGTTTGAGGGTGATGTGCACATTAAGCTGGCTGGTGAGATGGTTAAAATCTTCCCGGCCTCTGAAGATCAACATCGAGAGATCACGCGATTTTTAAACCAAAAGGACATCGAGTTCTTCGTAATTACCCTTAAATTTTTGCGTCCTATTAAGGCAGTTATCAAAGGATTGCATAAAGATACCGATATAAATGACATTAAAACCGCTTTGGCTGATAAAGGTTTTAAAATAGAGAAAGTTGTACAACTCACTAGGACCAGGGATAAACAGCCTCTCCCAATCTTTCAAATAACTTTGGCTAGGTCTTCCAAAGATCAAGAAATTTTTAAAGTCAATCGGCTGATGTATCTCGCTGTGATTGTGGAAAAATATAATAAAAAACCCACCACCTTACAATGTTTTAAATGTAACTTTTTTCACCACAGTTCTAATAACTGTGGCTTCAAAGCCCGTTGCTTGAAATGCGGTGAGGAGCATTCCCACAAAGATTGTCAAACTTATAATCGATTGGAAATACCACAATGCATTAACTGTGGACAGTCAGGACATACCGCAGCTTGGAGAGGCTGCGCCAAATTTCCTAAAATTAAGATAAATACCACCAAGTATGCAACATATCCAAAATACTTGCCTGCCAGACAGGTTACGCCAAATTTTTCTTACGCCTCGGCAACCAAGAATCAAACAACGGTTCAACAACCAGTAACTAATACACCTATTGAAAATAACTTCTCCCCAAATCAATTGAGTCAATTAAAGAGCATCGCGGATCAGGCACCTTTTATTCATAATACTCTACTACTAATGCGGGAATTTGTTGCCATATTCTCCGATGTTAAAAATACTGCTACTATACTCCAACAAGTAAAACAAGCCGACAACAAAGTCGATAAACTACAGGTGTTTATTAATGGCCTGGCTTCTCAAACACCCATTAATGCTCCTTAATGACTCAGTTGATTTCTGGACTTCGCATTTGCTATTGGAATTCCTGTAACATTTGGTTTAAAATGCTTGAATTTACTAACTTTGTAGATAATTATAATCCAGATACAGTACTGCTTCAGGAAACACACCTTAAGCATTCACAAACACCTTACTTAACGGGGTACACTTTTTATAGGAACGACGGTCCTCAAGATCCAGTCTCTGGGGGAACAGGTATTTTTATTAAGAATTCTCTGCCTCTCATTCACATCGCCACTCCGCAGCTAATCGGAATCAAAGCCACAATCATCTCTCTCACTTTTCCACATCTTCCATCTCTCTATGTTAATTCTGTTTATGTCCCTAATGGTATTGCTTCTACTAACCTTACTAACGACTTAGATATTTTATTTTCCCTTAATAACAGTGTAATTCTTGCGGGGGATTTTAATGCGCATCATACTAACTGGGGCTGCAACTATAATAATCAAACTGGCGCTGCTTTGCAAAAATATGCTCATAATCTAAATTTGGACATTATCGCTCCTAATACCCCTACTAGAATAGGTTCTAATTCCACTTCTATCATTGATTTAGTCGTTACTAACAACTTTCACTTTAATAATGCTATTAACTCTTTAGATGAACTCTCTTCAGACCATAATCCCGTAATTATTGACTATAACTTTCGCGCGCTGTATGATTTACCTAACCCACCTGTCACAACTTGTTGGTCAAAATTCTCTAGCATTCTTGATATTAATTTTAATTACTCCTCTATTCCCATCTCTTCTCCTAAAGAAATTGACGATGCTGTAAATGAACTAACTGCTAAAATTATCGCTGCTCATCAAGCTGCTTCTAAGCCTCTTCCTGCTAATAATAAAACTTACTTACCTCCTTATATCAAAGTACTAATCACTAACAGAAACAATTCACGGAAACTGTGGCAAATTTATCGAGACCCCCGCAGTAACAACCACCATCAAAATATTCTAAAACGCGCCATTGTTAAATACAAGAACGACTGTTGGGATAAACGTCTCGAAACTATCAATGTTGAGGACGGCTCCATCTGGAAGGTCTGCAGCAGATTCCGACGACAAAGAACTAAGATTCACTCTCTACAAAGTAGCAACGCTACAGTCACTACTGACGTAGACAAGGCTGATGTGCTTGCCAACACCTTGAAGGAGCAGTTCCAAGAGAACCCCTCCAACAATAATATTATTGATGTTGAAGTGAATGACACCATTGCGTCTTTTCTTGCCATAAATAATAGCCCAAATTTCTCCGTTCCTACAACTAAGGCTTCTACAATAGTCAATGTAATCAAGGATCTTAAAATCAGTAAAACTCCGGGGATAGATAGTATTACCAACAAAATGATGAAAAATGTTCCATACAAGATCATACTCCAAATCTGTAAACTCACAGACGCTATCTTAACTTATAGCCACTTCCCGACAAAATGGAAAAAAGCTAGGATTCTTCCAATACTCAAGCCTGGTAAGGACCCCACATCGCCAACCAGCTATCGTCCTATCTCTCTCTTGTCTACTCTCAGCAAAATTGTGGAAAGAGTCATTGCTAATATTTTAAACACAGAATCCCAAGATTTAAAAATTCTCATCTCACAGCAATTTGGTTTCACAAAAGATCTTTCAACTACTCACCAGCTTCTCAACATCACTGAAACTATCTGCGAAGGGTTCTCCTGGAAACAGGACACTGCTGCCATCTTCTTAGACGTAGCTAAAGCCTTCGACCGAGTTTGGCTAAATGGCCTGATATATAAAATGATTCGTTTTAAGTACTCTCCTTTTCTCATCAAAATTATCCGGCACTACCTTATTGAAAGGAGCTTTGTAGTCTCCGTCAATCAACTTGATTCAAACAGCCATAATATTCTTGCAGGAGTTCCTCAGGGCTCGATTTTGGGACCATTTTTATACAACATTTACACAAATGACATTCCACAAGATTACAAAATTAAACTAACTCTTTACGCTGATGATACAGCCATTATTACACAGGGAAGGAACATACACATCATTCAAAAAAATTTACAGAACTACATCAATACACTTGAAAATTGGTTAGACACTTGGAAAATTAAGCTAAATGTCGCGAAGACTGAAGCAGTACTATTTACCAGGAAAATTAATCGTACTCCTCCTAACATTTTTATTTATGACACTAACATTTCCTGGTCTAAAGAAGCTAAATATTTAGGCGTAATTCTTGATAGACAACTAACATTTAAAGCTCACATAGAATATATAAGAAATAAATTTAATAACCAACTAAGAAAATTTTATGCTGTCCTTGGCAGACACTCTATACTAACCATTGAACTTAAAAAACTAATATATCTTGCTTATTTACGTCCAATAATAGCATATGCGAGTCCAGTCTGGGGCTCCACTGCACGTAGTAATTTCTTACTCATTGAAAGGCTGGAAAATAAAGTAATACGTATGATTGTTGACGCACCGTGGTATTTCAGAAACAAAGAAATCAAACACTCTCTATCCATGCCTAGCTTTCGCGAATTTGTTGAAAAAATCGCTAAAAATTTTTATACTTCCATTGATAACTCTGCAAATCCGGTAATTAATCATATAAACACATTTAACTATGACATCACACTTCCTTGCGCGCGTAAAAGACCGAGGCATGTTTTACATATCAATAAGTAGTGGGTTTTTTCCTTTTTTCTCACTTTTTGACACTTTTTTGACTTTTCAATACTCTCCATGGTCCTGGTTAGTTTGTTTAGGGTTCGCGTTCGCGAGTTTTATTTTTATTTGATACTGTTGCGTTGGTGCTCACATGTGCTAAGGTTTTCTCTTCTTTTGTTCTTTTTCTGTTTGTTTTTTTTTTTTGCATTTTTTGTAATTTAGTTTTTTCTCTTTTATTCTGTATAATTAATTTAATTGTAATTTTTGCAATGGGCTTTTAACAATTTACAATGGGCCTTGAGCCGACTTTACTTATTTTTTATGTAGCAACTCGGAGGTCTGGTCGCTTCGCGACCGAGGTACTCCATCGACGTACACCGATTCACACCTTTCCTGTTCTCTTTCTCCTTGTTTAGGAATCAACTTTTATGCACTGTGCAAAGACATAATTTTAAAATTAAAATCTATCCTTCTTCCATGTTTTGTTTAAATTTTTAGCAACACATTATTACTAAGAGCCTGCTGCTTTTTCATTTTTAACCCTTTTTTAATTCCTACTTATGTTTTTAATTTCTCTTATGCAGCATTAAATATTAAATTTTTAATAGGAGGTATGGGGTCTAACCCCAGGAACTCCAATAACAAACACAACTTTGCACTTTGCTAATTAGCTGACATGTTTAGTTTCCCCGCGCTCAAGATTTCGAGTTTTTTCATCTGCAGAATGCTTTCTCCCAATAGCGCTGACCTAGATTCATATGTTAACTTTTTCCTCATCATTGTTGAATACAGATGTCGAGTGCCTGAACGCGAAGCGTTCATCTACTCAATGGTATGTGAAGGCAGTAGGAAAGAAAAGTCATGATAAATAGATAATAGTAATCGTATGAATTGAGAGAAAAAAAAGAAGAAAGTAAGGAAAATGTAAATCATCGGTGATGGAAACGTAACAAGAAATGTATGATCAGTAAATATGCGTTGAAGTAAAATATCTAAAAAGCGATAAATGAGCAGGAAATTACGGTGGTTTGAGGCTTCGATTCCATTTAGAAGTAGAGAAAGGATACTTGTATTTTCCATTCAATTGCGTAAATATAGTTTGTGCCTTGATGAGAGGGTTTTCGTGAGTCGCAATGGTATTGAAGAAATTTCTAGAAAGTTTAGTAACATAGTTGTCAATAGAATCAATTTTTAAATCTTGATGAATTGTAGAGTTGCGGACAAACCAGGATGCACCAGTGATAATACGAAGAAGTTTGTTTTGAATAATTTGTACAGATTTCTTGTTAGATTGCGCAGCTAGACCCCAGATTGGGGCAGCATAGGTAAGGATAGGCCTAAGAACTTGTTTGTAGAGAAGAAGTTTGTTTGACAAAGTTAATTTAGAAAATTTATTAATGAGTGGTAGAGTGAGATAAAATTTTTTCCAACATTTTTCTTTGATTTTTTGAATATGAGCTCGAAACGTAAGTTTATTGTCTATAATTAAGCCGAGATATTTAATATTAGTTGCCCATTCAATTTCTTGATCAAAAAGGGAGAGATTAATATATGGTTGTCTGGCGTGTCCTTTTCGGAAAATGATAGCTTGAGATTTATAGACATTAATTGCGATGCGCCATTTAGTTAGCCAATCCTCTAGGATATTCAGAAAATTTTGAAGAGTATTGATGACATAAAGAATAGAAGCACCTTGGGCAAGAGCAGCAGAATCGTCAGCAAATAGGCAAGTGGAAATGTTAGTGCACTGAGGAAAGTCGTAGGTAAAGATATTGTAG
>BPLQ01009819.1:0-10626 GCA_021605075.1 Caerostris darwini | reverse complement strand
ATTAATCGTGTTGCTGCATTTGAAGTGACGGGCACTGATCTTGCAGCAACACGATTAATTCTATTAGCAGGAAGCGGAGCGGGACCGTCTGGTACCATAGGTCTTAATGTATATCTCTTGCACGTGACACACTTTTGTAAAACTTCTCTGACAATCCTCTGACCCCGAGGAATCCAAAAACGTTCCCGTAGATGAGACAGAGTAATTTGCACGCCAGCATGTTGAAGTTTCTGATGAATGTAATCAATAAGTCTTCTCACAATGCGATGATCTGGTAAAACGGTAGGTCGCACAAAATCTTCTGGATCTTCTCCTAATATAAGCCTGGATTTTACCTTCAATATCTTATTTTCTTCGTAAAACTGTATTGTTTGGGCGTATTTCTCCTGAATATCAGTTGGCCATTCTGACTGTATTATTCGTATCAGAGCTTCTTCGGCACTTTGAATTTCTTCGTATGACAGCTCTTTTGTCAGCTTGTGAGAACTTACCCTAATATTCTGGCAAAATCTCAATATCCAAGCTATCATGCATATAATTCTTGGATAACTCGAAAAATATAGAAGTCTGTTTCCAAAATGTTCTTTGGTATCAATATTAAGATTCACAACAACAGACTTTCGTCGTTCTTTCATTGCTTCTTCAGGAAGAGTTATCTCAGTGTAAGGCCAAAATTCTGGAGGTTCGTAGAGCCATTTTGGGCCCTCCCACCATCTACTTTGTAAAAGTTCAAACCAATTACATGACCGTGGTAATGACAAGGCAAGTAATTCAAACCAATTACATGACAAGGTAAATCAGCTGGATTAACATCTCCTGGAACAAATCTCCAATCTTCCATTTTTGTGAGTTCTCGTATTTCCTTTACTCTGTTACCCACAAATGTATTCCAAGGCTCTCTATTAGTAATCCATCCCAGAACTATCATGGAATCTGTCCAGAAATATGTCTTCAAAGGCAAATCAAGAGCTTCTAATATTGTCGAAGCAATTCTAGCTCCAATGGCAGCTCCTAAAAGCTCTAATCTGGGTATTGTTGGTCTCTGAACAGGAGCTACTCTAGCCTTCGCTGAAATCAATGAGACGTTCACCGTTCCTTCATCTTCACATCGTAGAAAAGAACAGCAGGCATACCCATGAGCCGAAGCATCAGTGAATATGTGTAAAGTAGCTTTTTTGAAATTTCCGTACAATATCCTGCGAGGAATTCGACATTTCTCAATAATAGCAATATGTTTAGCCCATCGTCGATAGCGTAGTTGCATATCAAGAGTCAACTCCTCGTCCCAGTCCAATTTATTACGCCAGGCTTCCTGAAGCAATAATTTGGGCAATAAAGTCGCTGGTGATGTGAAACCAATAGGATCATATATACTATTTACAATGGAAAGTAATTTCCTCTTAGAAATATTGTCACTTATTCCCATATCTGTTTCAGGACTAACACAGTAGAGTTCATCGGTTTCTGTGTCCCACTTCAGGCCCAGCACATTTTGAGTTTCTGAATGCTTCGTTCCTGTATGAGCCCAACATCTTAATTCAAACGACGCTGCATTCATTATTTTCATCGTTTGTGCCTTAAACTCTAACAATTCTTGTTGGTTTTCAACGCTGATCGTTAAATTGTCCACATAGAAACCTCGCTTAAGTTTCTTGACTGTCGCTTGAAGAGATTCAATTTGATATTCAGTTGAATCAAGATGATGACGAACACTAGCATTCAAGAGGAATGGACTTGATGTCACTCCGAAGACAACTCTGCAATGTCGAAAGAATTCCAATTTGGTCCGATCTTCGGTATTCCACCACAAGAATCTCAAAAAATTACGATCTTCAGGTCTGACACTCAATTGTAGAAAAGCTTGTTTGATATCAGCAATCACTCCTACAGCATTAGAGCGAAATCTTAAGAGGAGTGGAGAAATTTGTTCTGAAAGGCTGGGTCCGGCGCTTAAACATTCGTTTAGAGAGGAATATCCCGGTTGTTTGAAGGATGCATCAAAAACTGGGCGAACCTTAGTTGTAAGGCTTGATGATTTGATAACGGGTCTATGAGGAAGATAATGGCCTGGCATCGAAATTTCATTCTCCGGTATATTTTCTATTATACCCTCTTTCTGCCATTGCCTCAGAACATCATCGTAAACTTCGTAGATATTTTCTTTCACTAGACGTTTTGTAACTGAGCGTAGTCTAGATGCAGCCGCATCATACTTATCATAAACAGGTGGGTGACCAGCCAGCCAAGGTAATGCAACTTCATATCGTTGGTCTTCTTGAAATCTTATGGTTTCCTTGAAATGGATCAGGGTTTCTTCTTCCAAAAGGGTCTTATTTTTTCTTTCCACGGGATCTTTTATGTCCAAAACTTCTAGATCCCAAATGTTTGGCAGTTCAAAATTTTGCAAAGATAATGTGACCATGTTAACCACTTGTTTTTTCTTTCCTAATCCTAAAATTGTCCAACCTAATAAAGTTTCTACAGCCGACAAACCAGATGCAAATACCTCTATTCTTCCGATCAAAATGCTTCCAAGCACATCAGCTCCTAGAAGAATTCTTATAGGTGGTGTATCTCTTCCAACATCAGTCAATACAATCCCTCGTGAAGCAAGTTTGGTAAGTAAGGTTTTATCACGTATTCTTGGTAAAGTTGAGCAAATCTTCGGTTGATCAAGAAGAGCCACTGATGTCGAATATTTGCGATCCAAACTTTCAACAGTTACTGAAAATCTGCCATGCTCAGCAGTAGGTGAAATTCCACCACCAAACAGTCCTTGAGATAGCACTTCTGTTCCGGAGGGAGAAAGATTTAACTCTGCAACTAAACTCTTTTCAATATAGGATCGATGTGATCCATCATCCATAAATGCTCGAACACAGACTTCTTTTCCCTTGTGTCGTAGTCTGACGATGATTGTTTTGAGATATATTTCATATTCCGAGGAATGATTTGTTAACAAAATTTCTGTAGACTTAGCTTCCTCATCAGCTACTTTTCTCTTCGGTGAAGAACTATTACCTTTTCTTAAATCAGGGCAAAGTAATGCATAATGCCTCCGTTCACAAATCAGACATCTAACGTTGCTATGGCACTTTTTGGCCAAATGACCAGGCTTAAGGCAAACTAAACAGCATCTCTTGAGCATAACTTGTTTCTTTCTATCATCATAATTCATGTTCGAGATTTTCCGACATTCTTTACTTGGGTGAGAACGATCACAGAAAACACAATTATTTTCCCCAGCAGAAGAATTTGCAATTAAAGTTGCAGCAGTAAGTTCATCTTTGTGCACTGGTTTATGGGTGTCCTTTCGTTTTATCCCATTTCCAAATGCAGTTTCAGCTAGAACACGATGTTCTTCGCCTTCTACTTCATGACGCAAGAAAGACATAAGATTTTCTAGAACCTTCTCTGTCGTAAGAATAGAATCCTCTTTTACTTCTCTGTTGAGTCTATGTCTATCTCAAGCTTTTAAAATTTCTACTGGAAGACAAGATTCAACAACAGGATACAACATTGCTGCATAATTGGAAGTTGTCACATCTAATGTCTCTAATGCCCGTAAATAGGAGCCAAGCTTATCGTATAAATCACTTAATTTTATGTTCGTCTTACTGTTGACTAGTGCCAAAAGATCTCGGATGTAAACTTCAATTAATAAATCTTTTCTACCAAATCGGGATTTCAAATGTTCAATAACTTTTGAATAATTTTCCTTAGATGGTGGATAGCTTTCAACAATATCACGAGCTTTCGTATTTGTTTTTAACGATGACAGCAAGTATTGAAATTTATCTTCCAATCTTATACTTTCATCTTCGTCAATACGACAAAATTGTCCCCAAAACGCAACCCATGATCTGGGCATAAGATCATATTCTTTTAGACGTAGTTTTGGCAATTGCAAATTATCAGGTGTGCATTTATTGGAAACTACAGAGGAAGTTTCATTTTGTTGGTTATAATACTTCTCGTATATAACTCGTATTTCCGTAAATCTGTCTCTGTACGATTCCACCGTATCATATTCTTCATCAGTTAAATCGATCAAATCTTTGATTTCTTCATCAACTTTAAATAGACGTTCAGCTTTCTCATTAATTTTATTATACTGAACATGAATGTCCTTTTCTATATCAGCCTTACGATGAATTTCATCGAATATATTTGCTGATACTGTAAAAAGACGTCGTAAATTAGTTCTTTCATTTCGTAATTTAGTCTCTAATTTTGCTTGTTTAGCCTTTAATTTAGCCTCAGTCTCTACTTGTTCCGTTTTTTCAGTCATTTTATTTATCGTAAATATAAATCAAAATGAACATAAACACTCTACACAAATATCTTCTTTTTATACAGTTCGCTTATACTAGTTAAATATAAACAGTTCGTACAAATATAACTCAGAAGCATTCAAAATAAAATCCACAAATTACTTGGATTTCCAATACGTACATTTGCTTACTTCTATTTCACTACGTAATGCAGTGTACAATGTCCTGTCGCGGACGCCAGATGTTGTGACTGAAAAACGTAACTTCTTCTTTGGTTATAAAACACGTTTATTAAATGCAACACAAGAAAGAAATGATGATACATGATGAGGCTATATACACATGAATCAATCCTTATACATGATTAACTTATATAATACGTACATCTTATTGATGAAAAACAATATCTTAACAGATTCTACATTCTGTGTTATTACTACGTATTAGAAATAGGAACCAAAACCAAAACCCTTTTTTTTGTAGTTGCCAGGTTTCAAAAGTGAAATACGTGATACAGGAAATAAGAAACTTATTAGGAGTGGCAACACATATCCTTGCAACGCAAAACTCCACAGATTTGGAGTAACTTCATCTCTATTATATTCAATCTGCAAAATCCAATGCAAAAAATTTGTTCCAATGCAAAAAATATGAAATAGTACGAAACAAACTCCAAACTGCTCTTGGTTATAGAGTTCTTTCATACTCATGGTTATTCGATATGTCTGAAGATGCTTATCATAAAACAACAGTAATTCTGCAATTCCTACGAAAAGTCTCATAACCGCGTCTACTATGGGGTGTCCCATATGTTTTCCTTGTGTTATCTCATTTTCACTTTTCGTTTCAAGTATTAGTAGTACTTCATGCTTTCTAAATCATCGTTTAAATGTTAAAATGTTTGATCGCTTGATCAGTAGTTTGTCTATTCCTTTCATGCCCAAATATACTCCCTTTATTGTTATTCCTTTGATTGTTAGAAAGTGTCGACAACGTTTATGGTAATTCAGAAGGGAATTTGGACTCCTGGAATTCCGAATTTTTCAGTGATTTTGGAATTTTAAATTTTGGAGTGTATTTTAAGAAGATCTTATTTCCATTTCTGCAAATTTAGTTCAGAATAAAAACATTTGGATGAAATTGAGATAAAGCAGCATCAGCGAGCATACATCTCAAAGCGCCAAGTGAATTCAAGTCAAAATAAGCAGTAGTAACACAGAATGTAGAATCTGTTAAGATAATGTTTTTCATCAATAAGATGTACGTATTACATAAGCAAATCTTGTATTAGGATTTATTCATCTGTATATAGCCTCATCATCATCTCTTTCTTGTATTGTGCAAATAAACGTGTTTTATAATCAAAGAAAAAGTTCCGTTTTAGTCACAACAAACATATTTATTCGTCCCTTGATTTTTTATATTAAGGTCTTTCCACCTCAATTCATCCATGGTCTTGAATTTTGACAAACTGAATACCGAATTTCCTTATGGTGATTTCTACATGAAATATTTCCTCTATAGACGACCTAGTTTTAATTTTACAGCTTATCAAACTTTCACTAATAATATTTTAATATTCATTAAGCCTTGTTGTACACTTTATTTGTTCACAAAAGAAAAAAAACTCTCCTTATCCCTCATATATCATTCAACGTCTTTGATGTCTCACATACGTCAATGAAACACAAAGATTTCAAAAAAAGTTTTGTGGAAATTCTATGTGTTTATTGCAGTGTATAAAAAATATATATAATATTTTGTGAAATATTAAACTGCTATTGTACTTTCACTAACATGTATGTGAAATTTCAAAGAGACTAAATGATATCTGAAGAAGATGGATTTTTTTGTGAGCAAATATAGTTTACAACATGGTTTAATGAATATTCAAAAATTAAAACTTAGTGAAAGCTGTAAAATTAAAACTAGATTGTCTATACAGAAAATATTTCATCTGTTTGCTTACCACTGTAAAGGGATTTAGTATAACAAGTTTCATCAAAATCAGAGAATGTGAGCATCATGACCTGGTTGAATCGACTAGCAATACACAAGTTCTAAATTTTTTGTGGTCCAAATTATATTCGGAATATTATTAGAAGTAGTTGCAATTAATCAGATGCAAAAGAACTATAATTAACTACAAATATTTAATTTTTTGATGCAAAATTAATTGAACATTTTGTTGTCTTAATTAAATTTGATTGTTATAGTTTTAAGAATTTTTTTTTTCATTCTGTGTGTAATAAGAAAATCTTGTAGGTAGGTGTCTATTGCATACGACTATTATTTACTTATTAACAGTGAACTAATTTAATTAAAATGTTGAAGTTGCAAGAAATTCTGCATTATTTTGGCTCTGATCTTAGCAAATCTTTTAAGTTTATGCATTGAGACTAAATTTGAATTATTTCTTAAGATCTCATTACTTTTTTTTTTTGCATGCGTTTTTGTGCATAGCAGTGTGGTATTGCTGTCTATGCCAGTTTTATTGTTTTCAGATCATAACTCGATTTTTTTTCCCGTGCCTCAATTGGTGTTTCATTCAGAATGTCAGCATTTTTCATTAATGGAGCTCCATTTTCTATCAAATGTAAAAATGTTACATGTTGATCATGTAGCTAATTATGATTTGATGCAAATCTCAATAAATCCTTTGTGCTTTATAATTTGTCTAGGATTTGACTTTTAAAAGAATTTTATAATGAAGAGGCAATAGCTGGTCAGTGCAAGAAGTGTTATTGAAATTCACTCTTATTCAATTCTCAAGCAAAACACAACTTATTTTAGTTTTTACTAATCATTTTTCACAGTATATTTGGAATTGACTGATATATGTATAATAAACTTATTTAATATATTTTCTATAAATCAGGAAGTATTGCTAGTAAAGTTATCTCACTGAAGTATCACTTGCATAACATTACAATGTTACCTCTGCCAGCCTATGTGATCAAATAGACAAATTTATGAGTATAGGAGGTGAAACAGCATTTACTAATTGTACACTACCCACATTTAACAGGTAAGAATTTTGTTCAAAGATTATTTATTGATTTTAAGTTATATAACTTATATTTAGTCAATACTTGGAAATACTTTGTCAACTTGGAGAAATTGGGGACCTATAATAGGATTTAACATAAGATAAAGATCTAAAAGTTTCAGAACAGTTCATTATTTTTATAACATGCCAAGAAATGATGAAATTTTTGAGATCTCAACCTAAGTGTGTTGTACTTCAGTGGATTCCAGGGCATTGTGAACTGTATGGCAATGATCAGGCAGATTTTCTGGTCAAAAAGGGGAGTATGCTACCTTGTAAAATCCGAAAGACCTCCTTCCACACTGCAAAACTGTTTATGAGGTTAACACGTCAGTAAGAACTTCTTAGTAAAATTGACAGAAGAGACTGGCTCCAGAGTATTTCTGATAAACCTAGATGGCCGACAGTGGCTTTGTTCCGTGTGTCAACAGGACATGATTGCCTTCTGTCTTACAAAACATTATTGATCCATATTAACTGTATTGGTATTCTTGCAGTACCTACGTGCCCATTGTGTAACACAAATGTGAATTTAGATAGAGACCACTTGCGGTGTCCATGGAGAAACTGAGGCATCCATATATTGGAAGGCAAGAAGCTGTATGGGACGATAGCCTCCTGTTATCATCTGAACTTTTGATGTTTCTGTTCTTGTTGTTACTTCTGTTCTTACTTTTTCTTCTTATTGTGAGATGTATCCCAGCCATTGGAAATAAAAAAATATATAACATTATTAATAAAAAATCATGTATTCTTATATATATTCATGAATCAGAAATGTTTTGCTGATTTGTTTTATACAACTTGAGAACAGGTTAATTAGTTTTCAATGTTGTTTTTGCAAATATGAAGAGGAAAAGAGATTAATGTTAATCAAATTAATTATAGTTGCCTTTACAAGATAGTTTTATAAATGTTTTAATTATCAAACTAATTTCTATTAATTCATAGTATTGTAATTTAAGTTTATTAGCATTTTAATTATTTCATAATTTATTGATAGATTATATATTGAGATATAGCACAGTAATTGACAATTTGGCAGTTCTTTGTATTATGTTGTCTTTTATCTTTATTTTTGTTACATATAGACAATAAATCAGAAAACAAAAATTTTCCTGTATATACAGTAGAGTCTCAATTGTCTTAACAATTGCAGAACTGAGTTTTTGCTTAGTTAAGTTGAAAAAATTGATCAAAGAAATTTGTATGGCCATTTTTTCCATTTTGACCAGAAATTTTTTGCCTCTTCATTTTCGTCTTTCGTTCCAGCTTTTTGGAAAGGGAAAATATCTCTTTAGTTTTTCCAAGTTTAATGAGGGAAATTTATTCTTCCAAGTAGTTGGGATTGTTTTGCTAATTTGAGAGAATTTGAGCAATGAGCTCACATGTTTCTGGGAAGGAGGGGGGGCACTCAAAGTAATAAGGATGTTGAGTGGCAGAGGGGCATTGCATTTATACTTTGAGGCATCATTCACTTATTCACCTTTAACACTGGCAGTTAATCATTCACATTGTGCTGAGCCTGTTAGCCTCAGTTTTTATTGAGCTTAGCACAAAAGCATTTTAATTATTAATCCATTGAAGAGATATTTGTGAGGGGATGAATGCAGATAAAGAAAATTACACATGACATGATTGCAGCCATCGTTAAAAATATGCACTACAAAGCAATTTTAAAAATGATGTCCAAAAAATTTTTTATATTTCAAAGGTCTCAGTTTGATTGAGAAACTATTGAATATATTAAGCAACAAGAAGCTACGCTTGCAGTTCTGATGGCATTTATACAATGGCTTAACATTGCAGCAAAAAAAAAAACCCAGTCTTCTCACAAATAAAAATATAAAGATTAAATCAAATGGACAATTTTATTACTCATTTTTATGAAATTATTTAAAGATACACATCATAAGGACATGTCCGTATAGTACCATAAAATCAATAAATTGTGTGTAAATTTGTATTTTGTCATTTTTAAGAGTTTATATAAATCTGCTTTATCCGATATGAGCTTGGACCCTATTAACTTGGATAATAATGACAACACTGTATATCTATTGTTATAGCATTTAATAGACTACTTTGTACCCTATTTGATAATAAAAAATTAGAAAACAATTCATTTTAAAATGGCTGTGTTCCATGTTTTCCTAACAGTTTTTTTTTGGGGGGGGGGGGGGGAGCAGAAAAATATTATATTATAGAATAACACACACACACATGTATATAGAAAGGGCAGAATTTATTATAAAATTTTGTTGTTAGTATGAGATTTGATTTTTTGTTTACCTACTGAACTTCAATTTTGTTTGTTTTCCTTTTAAATACATAGCAAAACAGTTATAATTCAAGATCAATATTACATAACAATGAGATGGCTCTTAAGCTCTTGCACAAACTATAAAAGATAAAGAGGAAGAAGAAACTGATGCAAATTACTTCTCATTATTGGTAAGAATTTCATTTTATTAATATTACTTTTAATAGGATTTATTATAAAATCATTCATTTTTAATCACTCTTCATTTTATACAATACAATCTTATTTCAGCTTAGCATTTCCTAAAATGGTTTAAAATTTTAAAGATTGAATTTTTCAATCTAAATTCATCCAAGTTCAATTTTTGGCCATAATCTTAGTTTTAGAACATTCTGCCTGAGTGTGCATCAGTTGTTAAATAACTACCTACTATAGAATGGCTATTGCCAAACAGTGGTAATTGATTTAACTTGGTCTATTATTTACGAGTTTTTTTTTATGCCAAAATGAAAATTTTATTTAAAGTTTCACTTTTATTTTTTAATATTTTATCTCGTATCATTTTTAAAATTATTTTATTCAAATATTTCATATTTCTAGGTATTTAAATTTTTTGTTATCTATATTTAGCTAATGGGGGGGTTGGGGTCTGAATGGCCGAGTGGCTATCGCTTGAGTCCCTGTAGTGCCATGGATGTTTGTAGTGGTTCGGAATCCACTTTGTAGGTCTTGGTGTGTTCAGCCTAACGTGTGCACAAGATGACTGTAGAGCGACGAACTAAATCGAAATCAAGCTGCAGTCACCTCATGGGTAGTGCTATGTGAGTAACGTTGGTGCAGCGCTTGCCTTAAGGCATGGAAGGAAATTGTCTAAAGTGTTTGCCACCTGCGTTAGAACAAAAAATATTTATTTAATGGTGCTTTTACTTCCTTATATATATATAGTTCATAGCATATAAATATTGTAAACAACATAAAAAGTTCTTGGATTGATTTTATTTAAAAAGTAGTTTTTAATTGGTCAAAAAGGAGAAAAATTT